>VZTO01025683.1:898-30216 GCA_013400615.1 Syrrhaptes paradoxus
TTGCTCTATCTTGACTTTGTTACTGCAGAAATAACCCAACTACTTTACTATTACAACTATTATGGTACTGACTTGAAAACTCAACCAACCCACTGCGTCAGACTTCATTGTCTGCTTATCAAAGTGCCCCCTTATGCCTGAAAGCTTTCCACAAACATTTACAAATGAAGTTCATACACACACTCCTACAGAACAAAATAAACAAACAAAAAAGTCCCATAATGGTACACAGATGGACACAAGCATTTTGTTTTCCTGTCTCACTGTATCTATCCTTCCTTGTTGCATCATATTTAAAGTTTCAAGTGACCTGGAATAAGACTGGCCTTCACTTTTTACTGTGTATAATCAGGAAGAACTTGGGCTGCTAAATACAATTTTGATGAGGCATGTTAAAAAGTTGCCAATCCATCATTTTACATTACACAAATTGATTATCTGAGACTACAAAAGAAATTAGGCCACCTCACTACCAAGGACTTCAATTCTCCGATTCAGACACAGACAGTATTACAAGAGTCTTCCCTCTCAGCTCCTGAAAACTTCAGGCACTTTCTAGCGAAACACATGGAGCGGCCAGCAGAGTTGAATCTCATTTCTCTGTTATAGCCATGATGAAGACATTTACAGTCAGGATAACACACTACCAATCAGTATCCTTAACTCTTGCACCACCAACTGCTGCTTGAGCCATATTTCCCATTGTCACCTACTCACTACCCAGGGAACTGGACAGGTGAAAGGAATTTATGGATTTTAGCAAACAAAAATAAATTTGCCATGTTCATACCTGCAAAGTCACCACTGCTAATGTTGGGTCTCACGTTGACAGCTGCATAGATAGGATAGGGGTTCTGGGCCCATTTCACTGCTTCTTGCTGATCAGACAGTTTGGATGGATCTTCCTGGTCACAAGCAAGGAAGGAAAAGCACACTTCAGACAGATAAGTTCTGTACCCATACTTTCATAATTTGAAACTGTCGCTTAGCATTTCTGACTAACAATGCTACTAACTCAAAGTCCCTTTTCCTCCCTCTGTCCATGCATATGGTTAGATTTTGACAGAATATTTCTGCAGTTTCCTATTTAGAATGCCAGGTGTTATTAACAAACTAGTTATCCCTCTGATTTCAATTAGCACAGCAAATACTGCCCAGTAACACCATTCTGCAAAAACAACATCGTTCTCTCAGGTTTAACCTGCCCAATACAAAAGCTATTAATTTAATAGCAGCCATTCCAAATAAACACTGTATTTTCCTGCAGCACCGATCTATATTACTTCAAAATTTTCACTGCAAAAGGATGTTGGGAAACCTGGGACAGAAAGAGATGAGAACCCCTTATGTTTAGTCTGCAACACCATCTATTTCAGAACAGCTCACAAAGGCAGAGAGTATTTGGTTTGTTGACACAACACATGGGTGGGCAGAGCTCCCACCTGGAAGTCAAACAACAGTAGACGTGCAAACGTGAACTCTTACCTTCTGTTGCAGGAAATATTCCACAATAAGGCCCCACAAATCCGTAAAGGAAACTTTCCGTCCACTCATCTCCATTGCATTCAGCTCCTGGAAATAGTATTTCAGTCGTTCTGGGGAAAAGGCCGCTGCTTTGCTGCTGGACACAGCACCCTGAGCTCTTCTGATTGCATCTTGAAGGTCTTTCTGTGACCAGTCAGGGTCTTGATACAATGTCGATAAACACCTGAAAATGTTTATATTAATGTCATTGTTAATAATGACTCTTGCGCATGAGCTAGCTATAATTAGTGCTGTGGCACTGAACTAAAAGCTTGAGAAGACTAGCTAAAAGGCAAAACATTGTGAAAAGAGACCATAATAATGGACTTCTGAAACCTGAAACAGCCTAAAAACCAACACCTACAGGACAACTCCATCCTCATTGCTAACCTACCTTCTTTCAAGGATGTTCAAAACGTCATATGCTAGCATTTATGAACCAGTTCACAAATATGAGTTAACTCCAGGCCATAACAACCCTGAGAGACAGGCTGACAGCAAGGCTGCTGCTGCATACAGCAATAGAGGCCATAGCCTCCATCAGAACACAAGTCTAATTAAATGAGAAACTAGCTTGGACTATCAGCTATCCACATGAACAGAAGCCTACACTTGTTTGAAAGCCTGTCTCTGAACTTAAAGGGGCAGACCAGATCACAAGGTTAGTGGAAGAATACTGGTACCCAGGAGTTAATTTAACACACAAGGCTCTGGAAGGGAGGATTACGCTGTCGGGTTGCACAGCTCCTCAGTGAAATCATTTCACAAAAACAGTGTACTTATGATTTCACCACAGACTCCAAGAACTGAGCTACTGAAACATTCTAGCCATGTCTAACACTTCAGCACATTGCTCCAGTCCACCAAAGGGCAAGCTCGTTCTGTTCCTCTATTGAGCCACATAGGCCATTTTGGAAGGTGGAAACCACCCTAGTTATCTTCTCGGCAAGAGCAAGGAAACGGGGAAAGTCTTTCAAGTCAGGGCTCTGAGGGAACGCACAGCAATATTATTCACATTCTGATATTCACATTCTGATATTCAACTGCCAGGCTTGCAAAGCAGCAGATTCATAAATTTAGCGAGCAGCTGTACGGGTTAGAAGAGATAACAAATCTCTTAGACTCTGTAGGATTCCCATCGAAACTCGCAAGTAAGAGCTGATAAAATATTGGTTGCCTGCCTACAAATCACACAAATGCAGTTTTGGCCTGATTTTGCATCAACACCTGCAAGTTTCTGGAAGCAACACCGCATGTAACTCACCAAGTAGAGCCAGAAATTCCACAGACGTATATTGCAGCATCCAAAAGGTCCAGCTGCTGAAGACCAGCAAGACTGCCGTAGAACGATGTCAGTGCTCTCATTCCACCTCCAGACCCCAGCACCGCCACGACTGGAACCTGCAGACAGCAAACTCAGGAGTCAACCACAGACTTTTGAATTGCAAATAAATCACAGAACTAATCCCATTTAAGTCTCATTCTCATAAAAATAAGAGACAAAAATCTCTATTTCTATTTGCACTTCAAGTAATGTCAGGTTTTATTTCAATCAAAACTCCTTTTTCTACTTTGTAATTGAAATACATTGTTTACTATAAAACATAGTGTTGTCACCCTAGGAACAGTCACTTACTGAACTTACTGTGTATATTATCACACATTTACTTGCATGCCATACTATATATATATATATATATATATATGAGAACAAAAAAAGACCATCATTCTTACAACAGCACCCAAAGATCACAGAGCAAGGCATCAAGCTAATTAGATCTAACAGTGTGCTCAAATCACCAATTAGGAAGCTGTTCCTGTGGTCTGAGCTTCAATTTGGCCATTCCCATCACAATTCAGAGCTCAATGCCCAAGATACAAGAGTTCAAATAAAGAAAGTACATACATTCTGAAAATTCAATTTCATGTGTTCCAAAACACACCCCCCCCCTCAAAATTTTAAAAACAGAAGAAAATTTGAGACTTCAGAACTGAAATGTCACAGAGATCTATCTCATGCCATGGTGAATGTGAACCACGTTTTCTGTTGGTTATAGGCAAAGAATCCTACAATACCTAATTATCAACCAAGAACAAAGGATTTTACGAATCTCACTACAGCACTGTGCTCAATACCTCATCTTTTGGAGGGGATTCTTTTAAGCGAAGAGTCTTCCTCAGTGCCTCAGAAACTATTTTCTTCCTTTTGTCCAAAAACTCTCTCTCCTCTTTACAGAGGTCAAAACCCAGACGTATATCAAGATCCCAAGCGCTGAAATACAAATTAAGACAAAAAAACCCCAACTTTTTGAGGTTCTGTAATTACCAGGAGAAAGCAATTTCTGTGAACACACAATCTAGGTGCTGATCTGAATCACTGGATCACACTCTTGAATTTAGCATATGTCTATATACCAGCTATTTTGTAAAAACAGCTTTTGGAATTAAAAATTAAACTTCTCCCTATTATATTTCTCCCTCCACGTCTAAATACAAAGCTTGTGTCAAAGAGTATTCAGAATAAGTTTCAGGAATTTCACAAAAGGAAGACAAGATTCTCACTAGGTGAAGAAGACTGTATGAGGAGCAACTGAGATCACTCTATTGACATGGATAGAGAAATGAGGGGAAGAGCAATTTTAAAACTGAGATTTCTGAACTTAAGAGGCAGAAGGGGACAACTCAGTACCAATAAGCTTGCTATGAGTTTGTAAAAAGGGACCTGGATCTTCAGTTAACGATGACATACCCAATGACCCTATCAACTTACTAGCCTACTGCTCAGTTTTGTGTGTTATTCTTTCCTTATTACTCCTTCCTTGCACCCTTCCTCTGTTTTGTAGTTCAAGCTGTTCACACACTGAGATGTCCTTTCCTGTTTGTCCGTACAGCACTGCAGATATTCTCAGAACTATCTGTACCTAACAAAGATACTTAATATTTACACCATCAGCTGTTTTAAGTTTAACCATCAGGAACAAAAATATAGTTCATATTTCATCAGGATTGACACCAATCCAATAGACAGTAGATGCAAAGTGAAGAGGAGTCACAGCCTTCAGAAGAAAAATAACCAAAGATATCTTTATCTCAAGAGAACAATGGAGAAGACAGACCTCCCCAGAACAGCAGGGAGAGCCACACAGCTCCTTCATTATGAGCATAAAGGCCTCTCCTGATTTTTAGAAGTCTTTGAGGTTCCCACTCACCTCTCTTCAGTTTTCAAACTCATATCCAAACTTTGACCCTGCAAAAAGAGAGAACACATCCTGCAATGGATAGCAACTACATAGATGGAACTACTAACTACAGGTTATAACATCAGTGGGGTCACTAGATACTAACCAGAACAGCAGTCTCACCCACAGAACTCCATCTCTGGAAGTCCTTTCCCTTACACTTATTTCAGACATTTTCAACAGTCTCCGCAGAAAGTGAAAACACATACTCAGAGAGCAGGGTGAAAAATAATTTCTTCTGCAAGCTTATTGCTTTTCTCCTCTGATATTTTTCCTTCATACCCCAACAGATCTTTTGCTTTGGAAAGTGATGAACTTGATAATTATTTTGCATGACTGAACCATGAAAACATTTTTAGAATAATTGCACTGAGTCATCTCATGATTTCATTCTAGATATGCAAGAAAACAGCACTCCTAAGAATCATGTGCAGCTTAACTTTCCAAATGCCTATACGAAATGGGGGGAAAAGCCATCCCGAGCACATGAAAACAAGTACAAAATTATGACATTACCTCTCCCAGAGAAACAATTCTATCAACTTCTTGTCCAATAGGAAGGGAATTAACAGGTACAGTCCCCAATCCCAGAACTGTGGTATGCTTTTCAATATCAGGGTTCATACCATCCTAATAAAAACCAAAATGTTATTTGAGCTCTCCAGAAAAGTTAAGACTTTCATACATCAAAACAGCAAACAATCCTTAAGATCATTATAACTAAATCTTTCCCAAAAGTCTAAGGCTTTTCAAGATCATCCTGCTCTCTGCTTGACAGATCTTTGATGGGATTATTTCTGTCACTCAAAGACCTTTCTTTTTAATATAGCTGTCTGCCACAGGCCAAAGATCTTAAGCTCCAAATATGAAACTTCTCCCCAAAATACTGTGTTCTGACATGTGTCAGAAAGCTCACAAGCAAACTTGCATTCTGACTTTCAAGCAGGATTTGGGAAAGATACCAACAAGGCAATGGCATAAGACACAGAAAAAATACCACAAAATAGGAAATAAGAAAATAGCCTTAGGGACAAATGGGAGCAGGCAACTAAAAACTATTTAATCACCTTTACAAGCAGGGCACACTGAAGTTTCCAGAAAATCTTTGAGTTTTCTCCCACATAGCAAGTAGCAAGCTTTCTAAACAGAGCTGTGTGCAGGTTCCTAAATTTAAGAAACTTTCATATCAGAGAGCCATGCTCAAACGCACACATCCTACCAGGTGGGCTGGAGCCTTCACACCCACCAAAGGCCTCAACCCTCCAGAAGAGACAGTACCTTAAAGAAACAACAGGCTGTCACCCTTCTCACAAGAACTGAAGACAGACAAGGAATTAAGCATAGATTTCACAGATGTCTTCTGACCAAAAACAGCTGTCCTGAGTCAAATGCCCCTCTAAGTTCACTGTCCTCTTCCTAACAGGGGCAAATAGCGTGCATTTAGGTACAGGGCAAGCAATATTAGTATGCTCCTAGCACTCTCCTACCTCTGATAAGAGAGGAAAGGTCAGACTGGATCGCTTTGTGCTCTATGCCAGCTCTTGAAGGAGTATGTTCTGCTAACTACCGGGGGTGGTTTGGTTAAAGTTTACCACCATGGTTGAATTCTACCATGTTTTTGCCTGCCTGTCTCTGAGGTTTTGACTACTTAAGTTCAGGTCTCCCTCTTCAGCTCATGCTTGCTGCTCAAGCAACCCCACTGCAAAGCTATTCTTCTGTATTCCTTTTTATGTTCTCTTCTCCATAGCTGCCTCTAAAGATCACCGCCTGCATTTATGCTGCCCAGATGCTTTTGGGGATGAATGACATCACAGAATAAATAGTTTCCTTGCTCCCATTTTTGGTGTCTGGCCATACTGGGAGCAGTAATCACAAGGAATATTCAGTCACTCCTATGGGTACCTGTAGAAACTGTGAAGTGATAGACAAAGCTAAACAAACTTTTGCAAGTGGCACATGCTCCACAAGTTTCTAACAGAAAAGACTTGCTATAGAGTATCTCAACAGCCGAAAGTAAGGGGTTGGAACTTGATCTTTAAGGTCCTTTCCAACCCAAAACATTCTATGATTCTATGTTTTCATGTAGCAAGCATGTGCAGATTCTGATTTTTTTTAATCCCCAAGTTTGAATGAATTTTTAAGTGTTAGGGAGAGTATAATGTTTAGACAAGTTAACCTCCTTACCTAATGTCAAAGATCCAATAAAAGGTCTGACATTTTTCTTCAATTTTTAAAATAAAAATAGTAGTGTGTAAAAAGCAATTATAGAGAAAAACTCATCTCAC
This sequence comes from Syrrhaptes paradoxus, assembly GCA_013400615.1. Taxonomy (NCBI): domain Eukaryota; kingdom Metazoa; phylum Chordata; class Aves; order Pterocliformes; family Pteroclidae; genus Syrrhaptes; species Syrrhaptes paradoxus. The sequence goes on from VZTO01025683.1 coordinate 7,947, forward strand.
TGCCCATAAATTCCCAATACATAACCAGAAAAATAATATACCCATTCTAAGCAGGCTTCTAGCCTACAAAAATTTGATCTGAGCAGTTACAATATTAGAGTTAGGTTTGATCAAAAAAGTTTCTGGAAGTGATTAATTACCTTCATAATATATGGTCCCTAACACCACATACATAGAGTACTCCACAAGAAATTTGCTTCCAACACAAGCTTTTGACATCCACACATATCTGAATAATATACCCAAAATTGACATCCTTGAATATCCAAAGAAGTCCTTGGCCTTCTTATGATCAAATTAAGGCCATTCAGTTTCTGTTTAAGGACATTTTCATGGGCCATAGGTACTTGTTTCAGAGTGGATTTATTCAAAAGGGGACTGTAAACTTAGTAGCAGTCAGCATTGGATGCTCACCTGTAGGACAGATATGGTTTGCTCCAGCTTCACTTGCAGTTCTGGACACATTTCCTTATCCACATGAAAGACAAATGAGGTTTCATAATCATCCTCATTGTCCAGTCTCCAAGGAATACACAACTGCTTCTGATATGCCCCTGGAACAGACAGCTTGACCTCACAGCTCCCTGTATGTTAGAATAAGAAGTTTAGACCACAGGAGCCATTTAAATAAATCACAGAATCACAGAATGTTAGGGATTGGAAGGGACCTCGAAAGATCATCTAGTCCAATCCCCCTGCCGGAGCAGGAACACCTAGATCAGATCGCACAGGAACGCATCCAGGCGGGCTTTGAATGTCTCCAGAGAAGGAGACTCCACAACCTCTCTGGGCAGCCTGTTCCAGTGCTCTGTCACCCTCACTGTAAAGAAGTTTTTTCTCATATTCAAGTGGAACCTCCTATGTTCCAGCTTGAACCCATTGCCCCTTGTCCTATCACTGGATGTCACAGAGAAGAGCCTGGCTCCATCCTCCTGACACTCACCCTTCACATATTTATAAACATTAATTAGGTCACCCCTCAGTCTCCTCTTTTCCAAGCTAAAGAGACCCAGCTCCCTCAGCCTTTCCTCATAAGGGAGATGCTCCATTCCCTTATGTTAAAAATCAGATACTTGTTAAGTGTAGCTGAGACTATGAAAACACAAGCAAAAACTCTTTTGTGGTACCCAGTGGAAGTGACCCAATATTATTCAGTATTAAGAATAAAAGCAAAATTAAAGGTCAATTTTGTAGTCTTTAAATAAAAATGTACTGTACATACAGAGAATCACACCTCTCCTTTCATGCAAGGAATAAACATGCTGAAAAGTACATCTGACAAACTCTACAGGAAGCCCTACCTTGCTGTTTCTGTTTTGTTTTTTCCTCTTTGTTGACAGTACCTTGCAGAGACAAGCAAGGATGAACCTATGAAAAGAAGAAACCAGCCCCGGTTAAGAGATTTTAGTTCACTTCTTTGTTGAAGCTTAATCCCCCCACTATAGTAGGTGTAGGTTTACAGCTGCAAGCTGTCAAAAAAACACTAAAGATTATTTTGATCTTTCAAATAAAGAGTAAATTCTGTTTCAGCAGCATAGGATTATTTGCTCGTTTCAAGATCAAAACCACCCTTCTTATTCCAGTTACTTTTTTGTTTTGTTTTGCTTTTTTACAACCAGTAATTCATAGAATGGTTTGGGTTGAAAGGGACCCTAAAAGATCATCGAGTTCCAACCCCCCTCCCCCGCCATAGGCAGAAACACCTTCAACTCAAAGCTTCATCCAGCCTGGCCTTGAACACCTCCAGGGATGGGGCATCTACAGCTTCTCCGGGCAACCTGCTCAAGCATCTCACCATCCTCACAGTAAAAAATTTCTTCCCAATATCTAATCTAAACCTACAGTATTTCAGTTTAAAATCGTTACCCCTCATCCTATCCCTACACTCCCTGACCAAGAGTGCCTCCCCATCTCTCCTGTAGCCCCCTTTAAGTAGTGGAAGCTTCTATAAGGTCTCCCCAGAGCCTTCTCTTCTCCAGGCTGAACAACCACAACTCTCTCAGCCTGTCCTCATACGGGAGGTGCTCCAGCCCTCTGACCATCTTCATGCCTCTCCTCTGGACTCTCTCCAACAGGTCTGTGTCTTTTTTATGTTGGGGGCCCCAGAGCTGGACACAGTACTCCAGGTGGGGTCTCACGAGAGAGAATCCACTCCCTCAACCTGCTGGTCATGATTTTTTTGATGCAGCCCAGGACATGGTCACCTTTCTGGGCTGGTAAGTGCACATTGCCAGGTCATGTCCATCTTCTCATTGACCAGCACCCCCCAAGTCCTTCTCAGGGCTGCTCTCAATCCATTCTCCACCCAGCCTGTATTTGTGCTTGGGATTGCCCCCACCCATGTGCAGGACCTTGTACTTGGCCTTGTTGAACTTCATGAGGTTTGTGTGGGCCCACCCCTGAAGCCTGTCAAGGGCCCGTTGAGATGGCATCCCTTCCCTCCAACATGTTGACCGCACCACGCAGCTTGGTGTCATCAGCAAACCTGCTGAGTGTGCACTCCATCCCACTGTCCATGTCTCCCACAAAGATGTTTAACAACACTGGTCCCAGTACCGACCCCTGCCGAACACCACTTTTCACTGGTCTCCACTTGGATATCAAGCCGTTGACCACAACTCTCTGAGTGTGACCATACAGCTAGCTCCTTATCCACCAAGTGGTCCAGCCATCAAATCCATGTCTCTCCAATTTAGACATACGTTGTGTGGGACAGTGCCAGATGTTTTGCACAAGTCCAGGAAGATGATGTTAGTTGCTCTTCCTTTATCCACCAACGCTGTGACCCCAGTGTAGAAGGCCACCAAAATGGTCAGGCACAATTTGCCCTTAATTAAGCCACACTGGCTGTCACCAATCATCTCCTCATTTTCCATGTGCCTTAGCGTAGTTTCCAGGAGGATCTGCTCCATGATCTGGCCAGGCACAGAGGTGAGACTAACTGGCCTATAGTTCCCCAAGTCTTCCTTTTTTCCCCCTTTTAAAAATAGGGGTAATGTTTCCCATTTTCCAGTCAGTGGGAAGTTCATAGTTAGAAGTTCTCAACACCTGAGGTTCTTCTGTCGTTTTACTATTTTTCAAGGCATGTGTGTGTACCTGTTGAGAACCTGTTCAGATTCAAGCAAGCACTTCATAAATTCTGCCATGACTTTCTGTACTAGATTGTCTGTGTCCTCATGAAATTTAGTCTCTCGCACCATTCAATCATCAGCTTCCCTTCTAGGACAGCAGATGAGATACTTAATTGGCCATAACTGATCTAAAAGATAAGAGACTACTCCACTGCTTAAATGCAAGACTGATTTGCTAAGGGAAACAGGAATATAAAAGACTCTCCTGCAAAACAGTTTGCACAACTGTGCTATTAAATGCCACCATTTTTTCCTGAAAAAATGTTAAAACTCTACATTTCAACCATTATGAACTCTTTCCTATCCTTTTCTCCTTATTAAAAGGCATTACTCCAGTCCCTTTCCTTTGGGGGGAGAAAAGAGGTGGTAACAGCTGTATTTTTAATGCATAACATCAATTTTCTTAGACTGCCACAAGAGAATAGACAAATCCCTCAAGAGGAAGCCTCCCACTCTCAGACTCAAGAGTTATCACCTACTTACTAATGGCACGAATAAAAGCTTAGAAATAATATCTGTTAAAATAAGAAGGGAGACTATACCTGGTCAGCATTTAGGCTACAAAACTCAGTATAATCTGCAAGACTAGCCTTCTAAAGACATTTTTTATTTACATCTTTTACAACAACCCCCACTGAAAAAAAAAATACATTTTTGTGAGTTGATATCAAGTTTTAAAAACTGAAGAAGGTTTTTAAACCAGCAACTTGAAAGAGAAAGGTAGATGCTGGAGAGAATAGGAATTATTTTGACACAAGACTTGAATTCTCAACAGTTCTTTATTAATTCATTTATATAATTCACTACTAAAAAAATCTACCTTGAGGAGTAAATCCCAACATGTATGTAATTGACTTCCATGTACTCACCACAAGGACTCCATTGGTCAATACCTCTGCAGGGGCATCTGAGCTGTGAAAGGAAGAGATTTAATGCAAATGAGTTTTGTTTTTAATTTTTTCATCCTACTTTACAAAATAACTGCCTGGATAAGAGGTAGGGGAAAACAGTCCTCAGTGTGAGGACCCTTGTGTGATCTAAGCAAACTAGACTGACACCAAGTATACTTCCCTTCATGGAACAATGGGGGAAAAATACTGAAGAAAAAATTCCTCTGCAACCATAAGCATGTGCTATAAGGTCTCCCCATCTCAGTTATGTCGATAACCTAGAGAAAAGCTGAGCTTAGACAGACTAAGAGATAAATAAAGTATTCAGTTATTTATATTGCAAGGTTAACTGTATAAGCTTTCCACTCCTAAGTGACTCACCCACAAAACATTCCATTTCCTTTGCAGTAGTGTCATTCCCACAAAGTCCAGCAAAATTTTATTACTTTTTTTGGTACTGCAAAAATTTTGGTGACTGAAACTTTAGAAATATTTGTGATCAACCATGGGTGAATCAACTCAAACACCACAGAGAACTGTAAAGCATTAGCCTTCTTATGGGCAAGACTGTCCTTGCACAAAAAAAGCAACTAAGACAACGTATCTGCAGAACACAATTTCATTCAGCTTTTCAGGTCAGACTCACCATTTCTCCAGGTAAAACTCTACATCCAGCTCTTCTTTAGCCTTTGAGGATAAAAGTTGGACACAGGTGACCCTTGATCTTGAATACAATCGTGAGAAGTTTTTCCAAGAGATTAAGCTTTCTTCTTGTTACAAACTACAGTAACTTTTTTTTTTGCTTTTACAAAAGCTCCAGTTAAATTTCAAAAGGTTTAAACTTATGTTTTTTGTTGTTGTTATTTAAACATTCATTTCTGCTGTGATGGTGTGCTTCCCCACCCCCCCCCAACTGACCTTTATCTCCCACAAGCCTATTCAAGGGATAACTACCAGTGGTGGCCATAATAGATGTGTCTGGTCGTGATGACTGCATCAGGCTCAGAGTAGATTGGTGGAGATAAATAACAACACAATAGCCAAGGGCTATCTTGCACATCTTGCTCAACAGCCAAGGGCTAGATGAGCATGTGCCAACTGAAACACGGCTAGTATGCAAACATGACTATAAGTCAATCATCTTACTCCATAAATAGCGGACAGCCCAGGGCCCGTTGAGCCATCCTGCATGCCAGCCGGCTGCAAGCCAGGATCTCCCCTTAAGCAGGGATGCCTCTTAAGGTTACTCCTTAAGGCTGAGAGATTTCTTGCTGCAACAGATTCTCCATAAGTGATTAACAGCATGCTAACCTATGAAATCTTAACTAAGTAGTGTAAAGGATTGATTGCACATATATGATCCTATAGACATAAATTGTTGACCAAGTCTGGGACTAAACTGGATCCAGTCACACCTAGGCTCCTCTCTAAGGAGGAGTTCAGAGAGCAAGGTGGTCCTTTCTGAACCTCATGACTCAACAGGAAGGTCTCCCTGACAGTTTTGTCTGACCCTGTCCTCTGTGCACTAAATAATCAAGTGCATCTTGCCATCAAATCCTGTTAAATCATTGTCACAGTAACCTTTGAACTTTTGTTAACTCACTGTGTTATATAAATAAAATGTATTGCTGCTTCTCTCGTGTGAGTGAAGTGCACAACTAACTCTGACTCCTTCCACAACACCTTCCCAGGCATACCCGATATGACCAGACATCTATGTTTGAGGAGACAAGCACACACAAGTGAAAGCTGGCTCCCAGATCCATTACTCTGCCAATGAGAAAAAAAACACCCTCTTCTGGCTCAAGTACCACTGCAGCACCATCTCTGCAAACAGCTTCTACATGAGCACTGAAGCCCGATTTCTCCAGAAAACATAATTCCTGTAACACCGAGCAACACCTCCCTGCTAACTGCATACCAGCTGGTCTGCTTCTGACCACACCAACACCACTAAAGCTTGATTTCTCAAGAAAACATATCATTAGCTCACCTTTAATCCAGATCTATTGCAGCAATGTGTCTGAGGCAGTTAAAAAAGATCAGACTGGTGATATGGCTTTAGCTATGTAAAACAAGCTGTCCTGTTGCAAGTCCATAAACAGGCAGACAGGGACCAAAAGCAGCTGATATGCACCATTGTCACCCACATGAAGCATAGCTTAAATGAAACCGAACATAACTCAAGGAAGATAACCTTTTCTTAGGTTTTTGACCTATTAAATATACAGGTAACCTTTCTAGCAATAAATTTCACTGCAAACTGATGATCAACTAAATAAGACAGTTGGCAGCTCCCAGAAAGACTGCTGACTGCAAACGCCTTTCATCAGAAGTCCGGTTTATGCCCCTCTAGTCTCCTGAAAAATCAATTCCCTTTAAAGGTGTTTTAAACATCTTCTGAAGGACAGCAACAATCCTAAATTCCATTTAACTGGGCATTCCAAAGACTGTGGAACACACACCAAAAAAAAAAAATCATTAGGGATTTCAGAAACATCTCTGATATCAGTAAAACCATATATGCTGTTGTCACCTGCTGATGCATTTTCCCCTTCTGGCTTCTGCAACACAGACCAACCAGCATGTACTGCTGGATTTCTGTAGTGACAAGCTATTCACAGTTGACCCGGGAAGAAGCCAGGGACTAACCTCAGGGTCCAATCTGAAAGTGCGCAACAAGGGTTGACCCAACTTCATGCCCCCTACATCGAAGACGACAGAAGTGAGCTCATCGCTGACGAGGACATCCTTATCATAGAGTGTCAATTCCAGAATGTTCTAAAACCAAACAGAAACAGCCTTAGATGAAGAGACAGAAACACTTCCACAAACCTGAGCAGCTGTATAAAATAATCACTTTATGCATCAAATACTTCCCCTTTCCTACTCCTGAAGAGAATTCACTATTTCCAGCAGGACTTACAGCATCGTTAAGCAAAAAGTTCCTGGTTGACAGCATTCAGCTGAAGGATTTTCTGAGCTTCCCAACTAGAGAGGCCCCAGCTGAATGCACGTGGCAGTACACCAGCTTCACGCGCAGATTTGCCTGAGGAAACAATAGCCAATTCTACTCTTTCAGCATGAGTCAGTTCAGGATGTTATAGAGACCTATCACTTCCTGCTCAGCACTGTCCCAGAGCAAGAAAGTCCAGCAGAAACTAACTGAAATAGACACAAGGTGTACATATAGCACCCAGAAAATGGTGTTGCAGCAACTAATTTTCAAGGAGACAAGACTGAACCTAGAATTGTGCTGGCATAGCCTCCCAGCAGTAACCAGACTGAGGCCTCATGAGCCTTCAGGGGAAGCTCTAAAGCTTAATTTGCAGTTATCTTACCATTTAAGTAAATTACCATTCCACCTTGTCACCAACCATTGTGGAAAGGTACTCCATTGAGGGGGATAATTTATTGTTAATAAGCACCTTATTCCAGAGCTTAAGATGTTTTCCAAAGCAATACTGCCATACTACAATATTTTTGAAGTACAGTTTTGTTCCCTCTACCATACTGTCTGCTTTGAGAATGAATGCTCACAATCTGAAGAATTTGTTCAATACTCTACTACATCATGCTCAGACAGCAGACAGATATACTGTCCCTATTTAAGAGTTTGTTTTGCTTTTCTTGATCACAGGAATGGATGACAAAACTTGACTGAATGAACTAAGCAGCAACATGATTTCAAATTTAGTTCCTATTATCCTCCTTCAGCCACTTGGTTGCATGAGGCAAGTAGAGCTACAAGAAGGCAACAGCTACTCTGGGAAAGTAGAAGCAATCCTCAAATAGAAACTTGCTTTATCAAGGAATTTCCTTGAACTCTAGCAGGTACTACCGCAACTTTCCTTTCCTGAGTGGCATCACAAGGACACTTACAGAAAATTCTAGCTGCAATTTACATGAGAGTGCAGTTACAAACTTCTGTGGTTATCACTGGACACGTGTAGTACAGCTTTTTGTACCACTGAAGATTACTGACACCTTACAAGCAACACTGGTTTTGAATGAAGTATCAAAAGTAAACCAGGACACAAACGCAGGTAACCTAACCAGCTCTGAAAAGCGCACTCCTTACCTTGACAGCACTATGGATTCGATACTGGAAAGTTTCATTCCATTCTGGGTTATCAGAGTTGTCAACAACTTGAGTTCGGGAGACTATGGGAGATGCAGTGGGCAGGTTTAGTTCCACATAGCAGTCTGCCTTGGACACTACAGCAGAATGTAGAAACAGACATAAGAACAACTTTATTCAAACATACTCCTTCCAAAAGCTCCTCATTTTCTAGATCGCATTGCGCCACAGAAATGTGCAAATTTAAGGCTGGACTTGAAAAGCAAAAGCTTTTAATGAAGTACACAGCTTTAAACAGCAGCAAATTAAATACTAGGTACCTACATTTCTTTTTTCTGTTTCATCCAAATCATAAAGCCCATCATAAAAGCCACTACTATTCAAAACGAGGAAGATCAACTTTTCAAAAAAGATTACTGCTGATATCAGGCCCATTGCCTATTGTCCTGTCACTAGGCACCACTGAAAGAGTCTGGCTCCATCTTAACACCCTCCTTTCAGATACTTGTACACATCGATAAGATCCCCCCTGAGCCTTCTCTTCTGCAGGCTAAACAGTTCCAGACCTCTCAGTCGTCCTCAGGCCCTTCACTAGACTCTCTTCAATAGCTCCACTATCTCTCACAGTGGAGAGCCCACAACTAGACACAGTACTCCATCCAGATGCAGCCTCACCAGTGCTGAGCAGAGGGTAAAGATCCCTTTGTTTGCCCTGCTGGCAATGTTCCTCCTAATGCAGCCCAGGACAACATTAGCCTTTCTTGCAGTTAAGGACACACTGCTGGCTTACAGTCAACTTGCTGTCCACCAGGACCCCCAGGTCCTTTTCTGCAGAACTGTTTTCCAGCCTGTTGGCCCTCAGCAAACACTAGTGCACAGGGTTGCTCCTGCTCAGATGCAGGACTTGCACTTCTTATTGTTGAACAGCATGAGGTTCCTGTCAGCCCACCTTTCCAGCCTGTCAAGGCCCCTCTGGATAGCAGTGTGACCCTTTGGTGTACCCGTCACTCCTCCCAGCTTTGTAACATCAGCAGACTTCCCAAGGGAACACTCTGCCCCATCATCCAGACCACTAATGAAGACATTGAACAACGTGGGACCCAGAACAGACACCTAGGTTACACCACTAGCTACTAGCTTCCAACAAGACTTTGCACCTCTGATCACTACCCTCTGAGCTCTGCCATTCAGACAGTTTTCAATCCATCTCCCTTGTCTTTTCATCCAGCCCATACTTCATCAGCTTCTCTATCAGATTCTTACAGGAGACAGTGCCCAAAGCCTTTCTAAAATCCAGGCAGACAATATCCACCACTGCTATATCCTCAGCTAGTCTGGCCGAGGGCAGAGCTTTCTGTTTCCACTCCCTGAAAATAACATTGTCTCAGAGTCCTTCCTTGTTCCAGTTAATGCCCCTTTAACAACACAACTATATCAACCATTCTTCACTCCAGATAGACAGAAGGGCCATAAAAACAAGTTCTCTTCACAGTGTGATTCTAGCCCTCAGCCTTTCAGAAGGGCTTTCCATTCCCTGGACAGTCATTTAGCATTCCAGTAGTTCAACGTTGGATGCCAGATACAAACTTAAGGCAGGCAGACTATCTTACTGTATTAAATCTGAAGGATATAAATCTCAGAAATGCCCCCAAGAACCCTGAGAGCTTTACTCAACACAGATGCATAAGAGGAAGGGATTATATACCGTGCTATCAAAAACAGGAACAGGTAAAAAGCAGTTTGTCTCAGAATCGGTCAGCCGCCTACCTCCTTAAAAAGCTTCAACCACATAAACAAAATAGCAAGCACATGAAAGAAAGCACTACTACAACTGAGAAAATAAACATTTGGAAGCTAGAATTTAAGAGTGCTACTTCCACGTGCAAGAAGACTGTCCAGCAGAAGAAAGGGGGAAATTTGACACGACTGGAGAGCTGAATCCAGACAAAGGAACACAGAACAGAGTACAGCAGGACATGCAAAGGAGCAGGAAAGAAAAACATTACCAGGACTTACCTGATCTTGTTCTGCAAAGTAGCAGGGTTAATCTGCAGCTTGGCCTTACATCAAGCTTTTAAAAGATATAACGCCTTACAAGAGAAGCCTTTGTTCAGACATAAAGGCAATATGCTATGCGTAGGCAAGAAGCTGCCATAACAATGTTACCTGTGTTACAGGCATGCACTGAAAAACACATCTGTTTTCTTAATACCTTGACAAAATACTTACACAGATCTGTACCCTTGATGTTTCTGGCTCGGAGGACTTTTACTGTCAGGTTGTAGTAAGGGTGCTTCTCCCACTGAAAAGAGAGGAACAAGCTCAGTATGCAACTCAACCACAATGCCTGTTCTATAACCACATTAGTGTCAGCCCAGAGAAATGGATCAGAACAGCCAGCCCAAAATAAAAGCATTAATGAGTCAGTTTGGGAACATACGCAGCATTTTCAGTGTCCTGGAAGAAGGCTAAAGGAGTCTAGAAAGAAACACAATTTCCTTTCAGCACAGCAATGAGGGTAACTCCTCATGGACTTGCAGAAAGTTAAGTCCGTTACTTAGGGTTTCCTCTAATTATAGATCAATTCTGAATTGCTCCATCAGCTCATTCCTGCTGAAGGATAAACAGATACTGAAGCTGCTCAAATAATTTTAATCATGACTGGGCTTGTTTAAGAGTATTTGTCAAGGGCACATGCATGCTTGACTAAAAGCAGACATGGCAAGAATATTAACAGCATGATCTGAAGATACAGAAAACGTACACTGTTTTCAATGAGGAAAAAATCACTATCTTGTAGGAACACATACTTCACAACAGTTTGAGCAAGAAAAGACAAACCTTAACTTCATACTCATTCCGGACTCTTAACCGGTACCAACACTTTAAACGTGTATGCCACTTGACTAGCATAGATTAAAATGTAATCCATGCTCTTGAAAGCTTCTTGCAGGCTATTTTTGGAAAGTCATATTAGTATCTAAATGCCTGGATGGGAGGAGGAAATAAGCCTGACTGAATCCTAGAAGATCATGAAGGAGAAGTCAGGGGAGGGCAGGGGAAGACTAGAGAAAGCAGCTTGAAGGGATTTAGTGCAGAAACTGGACAGAAGCAACTGTGTAAGACTCATCATGAACAGAATGGGACTCTACTGGAGCAAAGGTGCTGAATTATTGTAAAATTTTAAATTAGAGTAGTAAATATTTAACCTAATAGTTTAGGAACATATCAATCAGGTGAGGAAGAACATCTGCAAGCATTAATCAAGAAATTAGCCAATCTTGTAAGAATACAAAGACAAGAAAATTAATTGATAAAAAGGGACACTAATGCACAGAATCAGACGAAAGTTCAACTAGCGGGCAAATGAGGAAGAGTTCTTACTTCATCCCGGGACCAACTAAAGACCATCAGGGGAACCTCTGTGCATGAGCAAAAGGACATTTGCATATATTAGTGAGTTCCAGGAAATCTTCTGCTCATGTAAAATAATTCCAGAAAATTTACTCAACATGTATAAGCTTGCAACATGTATTCTCTGCAGTTTTGCTCATCTTTTGGAGCATTTAAGGTAGAGCTATCCCCAGTGCTGCACAGCACTGCAAATAAAGGAATACCNATTTAACCTAATAGTTTAGGAACATATCAATCAGGTGAGGAAGAACATCTGCAAGCATTAATCAAGAAATTAGCCAATCTTGTAAGAATACAAAGACAAGAAAATTAATTGATAAAAAGGGACACTAATGCACAGAATCAGACGAAAGTTCAACTAGCGGGCAAATGAGGAAGAGTTCTTACTTCATCCCGGGACCAACTAAAGACCATCAGGGGAACCTCTGTGCATGAGCAAAAGGACATTTGCATATATTAGTGAGTTCCAGGAAATCTTCTGCTCATGTAAAATAATTCCAGAAAATTTACTCAACATGTATAAGCTTGCAACATGTATTCTCTGCAGTTTTGCTCATCTTTTGGAGCATTTAAGGTAGAGCTATCCCCAGTGCTGCACAGCACTGCAAATAAAGGAATACCTGCTGAACAGTTACAAACTGATGGTTGAGTTAATTTCTTTGATTCACTACCTCATTTCCATCAGTTATGACACAATCCTGGCCAGCTAAAACCATTTTCTCTTCTTAAATCCCATTTCAAAATGCTTTTCACAAGTGGTCACTACTTCACGTACACAATTTTCTACATGGATGGAGAGCAAAGTTTAGTTTCAGACACACTAAGTATTCAACAGGATCTTTGCTTACAACAAAATGCTGCAGACTGCCAAATACCATATAAAAACACGGGCCCTCTGTATCACTAAGTAGGATCTCAAGGGAACCAATGAACCCTGATCTGTCAAACTCTTCTTAAATATTCCTTATCTGATAAATGGAATTGTATTGTTTGTTCAGTAGTCACATACTTGTGGAGCTCTCCTCATTTCTTATAATTTTAAGGTACTTGACAGCTTTTGCAAAACAGAGTTTGAACAACACAATAAAACCAAGACATACATAGCATACCAAATGTCTGTATAAGTGAGTGCCATCCACCCTGACCAACAAGCGAAGGGTAAAGACTACATGCATAGTCTAACATATCTCACACTCAGGTGCAAAGTTAAATTTGTGCAAATAAATTATGCTTATAATAATCATACTATTATTAAAGGACTCTTATTTGCAGCATCAACATGCTCAAGATACTTCTTCCCTCACTTGTTTCTGAGAACAAGACATGCCTTCACATTTAATTTCACCATGAGCTCTACCCTTCAGATGCTAGTTTTTCTTCCTTTTTAAACCTTTCCTAATCACCTCTATTTTGTTCAATCACTGACATTAGTTTCTCAGGCAAAGTCTGACCTCCTTTCTACTTCATCAAGTTGGGGAATGGACTCCAGAAGGAAAATTAACATTACATAGGTTACTCTTGACTTCCTAAAGGTGCTGCAATTCTTCAGATTGTTGAGAAATGAAGCTACATGATTACACCACCAATGCTGTCAAATCAACCTTCACTCACATAGCCTGACTCTCGTCTGGAATTCTGACACCATCAGCAGAGGAAGCACAGAACACCCTCAAGAGAGCATATCCCTCTTTTACTGCACACCATCTGTCAACATATGGTTACGTGTTCAAAAGAAAGTATTTTCCAAAGGTCTCTAACAACCTTTGAGCTACAGTCATTACATACATTTTCCACACCTGGATCATAATTTAACACCATATAATGCAACACACATTTCACTGTGCTCCCCATCCTGTGCCATCAATTATGCCAGAACCTTCCCATATGCCTTTTCTACTTATCCTTTAGCCAAGGCAAAGCAAGGTCATAGCATGTCACAAGGTGAGCGTGCAGAGGAATGAAGCAAGGGAGTATCAGATATGCTCTATCTGAACACATCAGGGACACGGCAGGCAAGAAATCTGTCTGGGAGATGAACAAGAAAAATGTACACAAATAGACACAAGCAACCAATTTATACTTTGCAATTTGATCCTTTTTTAGAATCATCCTCTTTCCAGGGCTCAGGAGAATGCATCTGAAGCAAAAAAAACCTCTGAAACCTTAAATGAGAGTGGAAGGCTGAATTCTCACACACCCAACCCTGCTAAGAACTGTCTGTATCTTTCACCTAAGTTGAAGGTGCTGATGTAGCAGTTAAGTGACTACAAAACAGGTTATCCCAGCTACAGGACCCAGTAATCTCTATTCTCATATAGCCCAGAACACCTGCCTTTATACAGTGGGATGTAACTGCTGGGATCTACTCCACATCTCCCAGCAGATGCAGAGGACTCCACATAAGCATGTCAGTTTCATTACAGAAATGTTATCAAGAGTAAATAAAAATGTAAGTTCCAAGCTGTATTTTCTTTTGCCTTCACAGCTAGCAAGCAAAGGAGGTAGTTCAGTCAAAGTGTCCAGTTCACCACGGGAACGCTTTCCTCCCATCTTGTTCCTCCTCCCAAGTAAATGCTGCTGCCCATAATTCCCTTCTTTACTTCAGCCACAGTGCAACAAGTTTGCTTTTAAACCCAAAACCAAACTCCTGGCTTTCCTAGGCACCCCTTGCACTTCTCCTCCCCGGAAGTGTGTACCCAGTCACAAAAGGAGACTTTAGACCCAGCCTTAAGAACCGTGGTCATCTGGAGGGCGAGTTTTATAACCAGTTGGGTGATACGAGTAGTACAAGCAGATCACTATCCCTACAGCAGTGGTAAACACTGTCCTCATTCTCAGCTCATGTTGTTTACCTTTAGAAACTAAGGCTAAGCTTTGGAAAATTTAAGCCATCTGACCATGTTGAATCCACCTACAAAGCCAGAAGGGTGATCTGCTGCCCCTCCCCTTGCTCAACTGCTATTAACTAGTCAATACAAAATCTCCCCCTACCAGCCAACACAATTTTAGCAAAGTAGTGTCTAATTTTTAAATTTATTTATAAAGTGAGCACTTGAGGGAAAACACCACATCCAGTGGTTTACAGGTGAATGGAAAACATGGCAGGCTAACACTAGTCTCTTCTACCTTAATTTTCCAAGTACTAAACAACATTAAAAAGTTAACAAGATAATTTTTATCACACAGCAAACAGGAGTGCAGAGAGGCATGTAGGCAGCAAGCCATCTGGTGACATTTAACAGTCACTTCAATTTTAAGTTGTAGATGAGGGGCAGGTAATCAGATGACAGATCAGACCTCCTATGCAAAGGCTCCTTCACGTCCAGTTTAGTGTAATTTAAAATTGAGATCATTGGCCAGACCGCCTTATACAATGGAACAATTTATAAACCATTTAAAGGACAAACACACCAAAACCACTTTATCTAATGTGGTTGCGCTGCATTGTGAACAGGAGGTGAAGTCATCATTAATGTTTGTCTAGTCTAGATTATTGAGCCCTGTGAGACAAGGCAGAGAGCAGAAAGGAAGGGAATGGTAATCAAGGATATTTTGTCTTTACTGATGACAAGCCCAGTATTCTGGAGTTCCCCCCAAAATTACTTGGCATCAGCTCAATTCTGTTCCCCAATACCTAATGAAACAGACCTGCTCCACATTGCCTCCCACAGACCCTGAACTGAATAAAAACCTGCAATTTCCATTAGCATTATTGTTATCCAAAATTCTCCCCTAGTGACAAACTTTGATTAATTCCTGCTGAAGCACAAGATCTG
The DNA here is from genome assembly GCA_013400615.1 of Syrrhaptes paradoxus. NCBI lineage: Eukaryota > Metazoa > Chordata > Aves > Pterocliformes > Pteroclidae > Syrrhaptes > Syrrhaptes paradoxus. Next base: position 23,239 of record VZTO01025683.1, read on the forward strand.
TTTTCCTCAGGTGCAGTAGCAGGAAATCACTGCTGAACACACCGGCTAAGGAATGCCACCTCAAAGACAAGTGCTACAATTTTTCTTACCCGACAGTGATAAAACCCAGTCTCTTTCCTCTCCTTCCTTTGGAAAAGCACAGCTGCCAGAAAAGGCAGCACCCTGGGGGGAAACGGGCCTCGCAGCACCTCATGGAACATGAGGAAAGCAGCCTGCTGGCTCCACAGGAAACCTGAGAGGGAAACGCAGAAAATACAGTGTCCCCAGACGCCTGGCTGTGAATTGCTGCTGGCTACAGGCTCAGTCTGAAGTTTTGCGCAGGACCGGGCTGCGCTCCAGCTGCGAGAAGCAGAGGTGTGGCTTGCGCTTGCCAAACAAACCAGTTCAAAACCTCGCTGGCAGGTTTTTCAAACACTAGTACAAGATAAGGGCAGCAAAGCAGCACAAAACAGGGAAGCCCTGGCTAGGAGGAAACACTGCTCCATGACTAAGCCACAACCTCAAAACGCCCAGTCCAGATTTTCTTGAGAGTTTAAGCAACCTGGTCTAGGACTTCGACCGTTTCAAAACCTTTCAGAGTTTCAGCATACTATATAAGAGTATTTTTAAATAGAAAGAAATTTCATCTTACAACTCTGAAGCAAAGCTGAATTTGTCACTGACTGTACCTGCTCAAAGAAGTTTCAGGGAGGTCTGAGTGGAGACACCAAAACTTGGTCTGCCTTAGGATGCCTCAGAGAATATTGATCTACCACCTTGTCTAAGCTCTCACTATGCGAGCAGCTGCCCAAGTCCCCCCTTTATTCTCATTTCCATGGAGCATCGTCTTGATTCTTCCATCAAAGGTTCTAGGAAAAACTGTACAACAGGGAGGGCAAGTTTTTTTTTAAGGGTCTGTTCTGCTTTAAAAAGTATTAAATAGTAAAGGAAATTGTTTATTGGACATTATTAATTTGTTAACAGCTGCTGACAGTTTGCTTGGCTGGAGCTTTTTATTAAAGAGCTTAAACTGAAGCAGCAGACCAAGAAAAAAAATTAAATGTTTCAACAATTAGAAAGTGGCAGAGAATGTATGAGAGCCAGTAATGCAGCATGTCACTAGCTCCACACAAACATGACAATGTGACATGCTCTCAGCAAGGTCCCATTCATTAATCATTTCCTGTCATTAGTGTCAGTCACTAGATCAGAATTTATGAAAATTAACAAAAGCGTAGGCACTGACATTTATAAAACAAACAAGTCAGCACTAGTTAGTGAATTTACAGACTTACAGTCAACACAGTCAAATACCAAACATACCATTGCAAAACAGCCAGCAGCTTCGGTAAAGCTCTTATGTGGTACTAAATGGTATGGTAAAGATAGACACCAGGCTGAAAAAGCAATTTCTGCATTTCTACATATCACTGCATTGAAGGTGAAGGACTGTCACATTATCTTAGAAAAATTGCAGAACCATAAATATGATTTATTTACATTTAGTGTAATATAGCTGGTCTATAAACTACAGGAAAATTGAGGTGGCTTCACACAGTAAGCTAACATGGAGAAATCATACTTATTCTAAACAGCTTATTACAGACAGTATATAAAACCTGTATTTTATCTTGCAAGTGCCCAACTGCATTTAAATTCAGGCTTACCTACCTCGTCCCGAAGTTCTCCGTCCTCTTCCAATGAAATCTCAGCACAGGGATCTCATGTTTATGGAACTGCTCTTGAATTTCTCCCTCAAGAAAAAGCTCTTTAGAACATATGCTTAAGAACTGTTTCATGGCCAACAGATCATCTACGAGCAAACAGTGTTTGTGTGCAGCTTTAGGTATCTATAGACATTGTTGACAGCCAACTAAATATCCAAAGAGAAGCTACTTGCTCTTGTCATTTCTAAACTAAGAAAATAAGCAAGCAAAATGGCATCAAAACATGAGGCAACAAAGGTGGCCTCTACACCTGGTAACTTTTTCTGCTTTGGTAAAGGTAGATGTATAGCTACATTTCATTCAGTAATTTTTTTGTCAGCAAGCATGAACAAATGAGATCATGAACTGTGTTATACAGAACTTGAAACACACATAGATATCACAAGGGACCCCTTTTGCAGCACTAAGAGGCAAGCTGAGATGCAGTGCATAATTAGAAGAGATGAAGATTCCAAAGGATGCTATAAAGGTTTCAGTCTGGGGTGGTTTTTAGCTTGGTTGCTCTTCTCCAGAAATACCAATATACTCAATTGTCTGACACAACAGGCAAAAGACTCTTCTTCAGTGCTGTTATCTCCCATTTCTTTAGATCAAGAAAACTGAAAATCTATATTCTACTTCCAACACTAGACAAGTCTGTGACCTACAATTCAAGCAACTGCAAAAACCTGTGAATCTAAACATTTCCTGATTTGGTCACACAGAGCTCAACATCCCTCCCCACCACAATACAGCATTCCATCACTCAAAAAAAAACCTACCAGTAATTTGAGTGTTTTCTAATGAGTACATATTTAATGGTGTAAGACTTTCAAAAACTTTATTCAAAGAGAATACAAAAGTGGTTTTAGTAGGATTTTGAGAATATGCACAAGCATACTATAAACTTGTAGATTTAAAAACCAAAGTTGAGAAGTGATGACAGCTCTCAAATGTCACGGCCTCATTTGAACGATACATATTAAAGCAGGAGTGATACTGGGAGCCCCTGCCTTAGGTCTGACTTACAGGAGAAAGTGAGGACTAATATATACTAAAAAACAAAAACCAAACAAACAAAAAACTACAGCAGCCCAGAGAAGCTTAACTGCGCAATGACTGAAACACACACTAGTTCACAATATTTATTACAATCTATTGCTTTAGATAAACCTGCTGTATGGTTAGTAAACCCAAACCACATTATAAGAACCAACAAAAAAATTACAGCACAAACCACATCTCTGTAAAAGGTGCAATGGAGGTGAACAGAGGCACAACCGTAACCGTGTAAGTAAGAGCACAATTAAGATGCTCATATGTGAATACAACTATCCTGGCAGCAGATAATGAAGGTAACAGTACTAAACATAAGACAGGTAAAAATCAGAGCAATACTGTTGTATCTGTATACAAAGAATGCAGCGTCTTTTTAAATACCCTTCTTTCATTCTCAATGACCTGTAAACAAAACTCTCCCAAACCATCTTCCCTCTGTACCTGAACTAGTATATAAAGATCTATACACAATGTGCAAATCCAGTATAAGTATTTTTAGGCTCTCTTCTTCAAATAGAAGAAATACAAGGTTAAAAACATTAACACCACAGATTCCCTCTACCCAGCATCTGCGGAAAGACATCAGTAGCAATAGTGCCCAAGACATCCAAGTACAGAATTAGCAAAACACTGGACCAAGAAATCCATAAGGATGCATGGCATATCAACAACAATACAAACATGTGTGGAAAGGGAAAAAACAAACAGCTATCAAGGGAAACTATTAACAGTGCCAAATAAAAGTCAATTAGGACTCTTGTCAGACTACAGCAGATCTGTTCCTAAAAACGCTCCATAGAAATGGCTTAAGTAAACCTACAATGTTAACTGAGATCCAATTATACCTTAGGCAGACAGGCTTTATTCATCTACTTTTTTGTTAGAAGTAATATCTGGTAGTTACATGCCATGCTCCGTACTATTAAATAATTACATATTTATACGTATTTCTAGACCAGGATGTTGGGAGTCAAACAGGCACTCTACCGGGTTATTTGCTACTGCTGCCTTTTCATTTTGACTGCACAGATTCTTCCTGCACTGATCAAACATTTTAATATCCCTCATATCAATATGCTATAGAGCAAAGTTTGTGGAAAAAAATAAGTTAGACAAAAATATTACAGCATACAAAGAGTATGGTACAATTTAGTTCTTGTAGTTAAGACTTCTGGCCCAAGAATAACTTAAGAACAGTACCAGCCTGAGCAGAACACAGTTCTAGAGCATTTAAAAAAGAGATGTTGAAATAGTCTGGATTTACTTCAATGCTGGAAAGTGAACCAGAGACCAAAGAACTTATATACACAAATCTAAAGTGTAGCCTAGAAGCTCAAGCAAAAGCTATAGCCTGCTCCCTTCAGAAGTTGCTTTAGAGTGTTCTTTGCTTTTTGGTATGCATGCAGGTGTGAACTTCTTAGAACAGTCTCCGAGCTTCCATGCATGCTAAGAGTGAACATATTTAGTGCAAACAACACACAAGTTAATTCAATTTACAGCTCTCAAATTAAAAGAAAAAAATGCTTACTAGTGCTATTTACCGCTTGCCCGACTATCTGCTGTGGAACCTCTCACCAGAAGGTAAGGTGGTAACACTGAACATCAATAAAGATTCCTTTGGCCAGCATTTAAACATTCCCATTACTGAGATGAAAGTAAAATTATATTTTCTAGGTCTAGAAATAGGCACAGAAGCTTTCTCTATGCTAAACACCTGGTGATCTTCGTGCAACACTGATACAGCTGCAAAGACTATAAAGGAATTTTCTTTTTTTTGAAGAACTATTTACATACAAGGCCAAATCACAACATTGTCATCCTAAGGAGGTAAGTTTTATAGAAAAACTTGACTTGTGGTGAACGCCCAACAGCTGTCTAACAACTCATTCACAAGGTTGGAGTGCAATACAAAACTTGCTACAAAAATCAGTTTCTATTCTTCATCTGAGTACCGAGAGGTTTCGTTTAGTTGCCAGCACTGTAACAACATGGTCAAAGTAATTTTCTAGTACATCAATATTGCCAGATGGGTACAGTCAGTCCACAGATACAAATGACTTCTACCCAGTATAAGTGAACCTAGCAACAAGCCTCAAAAATCTCAGAGGCATCAACTTCAGCTTCATCAGTTCTGAATTTCATATGAATGTTGAGATTATTGACCATGAGAAGGTCAGGTGTCCAATGTGTTGACTTCTTTGGAGCAGAAATAATGCACAACTATTGCATTGGGGTATCGAGCAAATGCACTGTAAAGAGACAGAACACAAAACCAACTGTCAATATAGACAAACAGTTTTTCCCTGTTCAAACAAGAACATTCAAGTTGTGTTAGAATCAGAAAAAGATGCTTTCATGAAAGTGACACTTTCTTGTTTAAATGGCAGCCTGAATATATTCTTGAGAAAACCAGACAAAAGAATTCTATAGATTTTCTAAGAGTACCAGTTTTAAAAAATAATATCTATTTTCATTTCTATAGGCACACTTTACTTGGAAGCCACTGGTAACAAGTTAAAGACTGGGTGACATGCTGACTTGCTTGCCCTTCAAAACCTTGTTGAACTTAACAGCACTATAAAAATCCCAGACAACCAAAACAAAACTGCATATGCAAAATTAAATTCTGATGCCACATGCCACACACTAACAGCAAAAAAATGAATATGCACAGCAGTAAGTGCATTTAGACCTATGTCCATTAAAACGTTTTGGAAAAAGAACCTTTCCCTATCATTGTGAATGCTACTGATGCTTCAGAAGGGTTCACATCAACAAGAGAAACAATGAATTAGCTAGTCATGCAGCATTTCACCGGAGTTCAAAGAGGAAAAAGTGCAAATAAAATTTGCATTCTACACCCATAATTACCTACTAGCAATGGTAGAATAAAAGTTATTGGCATCCAGGTATCAAGTGAATGAGTTCTACTTTTAGATGTCTTAAGATAATTGGGCTACAAAATGTAAATCAGCCAGGGAACCACAAAGCCATCCGATATAGAAAACTATTACACGTTTTGAGATTCTTTATACCATCCCTCTTAATTCTAGTTAGGAAGTGGGTAGCAGGCAGTGTTCTCAGAGAATTTTCCAAATTCAGTCTGAGAAGCTATCTTCTGTCTTCTAGAGTTGTGAAGTAAGAAGTCCTACGAGTTTCTGAAGGGATTTTATTCTCCTTTGTTGAAAGCAGGATTAAACTCTTGCAGTAAACTTCACTGACTAAAGCTTTGATGTTTTCCCAGCCACCCAGCTGAACAATGTAATTTTTAATTTAAACACTCTTCAAGTGCCTCCTTCATACTGCTGTTCTCCCTGTGTATACACACACCTGAGTTTTTCAACATCCTTAGTTTAAGTGTTCCAGATTCATATTTGATTCAGTTTCTCAAGCTTTAAGGTATATGCTCTCTTACCTGTTACCTATCTTCTTTTTACATACAGTGCACACCTTCTCCTCTGTAATAATGCACTTCACTTGCTGATGCAAGATCCGCTCCTCCTGGACCTAAAGAAATAGGAAAAAACCAAACTTGCTTAAAAAGCGATACCATACCACAACTCCTTTCTAGTCTCGTGAAACTGAAAATTGTCACATTTACTTTTCAGTGGCTATACCTACACTGGCAAGTTGTACAGCACAGAAGCAGCAGGTCTGTAGAACAGAGCAGGTGGTATTGAACACCCAACATCCATGCTGCATGAGTTGCAGGATTTTACTTTCAGCTAGTCTGGTCCACAGACTAAGGCATTCTAACCACTAAAGGGTGTTCACGTGAACTACTAAAGCACGTAATCCGATTTATTTATTTGAAAAAAATCCAGTCCATGCTCTGAGACCATCCTGCAATGCACACCAGAGCACGGTGATTCCAGAGACACACAAAGGCACACATCTCATTCAAACTAAAATNCTTCAAGGACTTTCTCTAAGAAGATTCGAATCTCACTAATCTGTGTATTTGCTGGGAGTAGGTTTATCGCCTGGAGCAAAATGTATTTAAGTTAGGAAAAATTTAAAAGGAACAGAGAGCAAAATAGAATAGAAATTGACACTTTTGGCTTGACACAATCTTGTTATAATCAGTTTGCTGGCCTGCTCCAGTACCTTCTGTCATCTTCTTACAACAGTACAAACTGAATACTTAGGAGTCTCTCACCTTGGTGGTATCCAGTTTGCTGTGATGTAGCTCCAAAACCTGCAGAGCAGCCTGCAGATTGGCTTGAGGCTCCAG
>VZTO01025684.1:0-20968 GCA_013400615.1 Syrrhaptes paradoxus
AGAGCCTGGGAATGCAGGACATTTCTTCTCCTTCTCAGGCTTTCCTGTCATCAGCTGTCACACAAGGAATGACTCACAGATAGTGCCAGTGGATCTGCTGTCACTGTAATGGGAAATCATCTGGCTTCTGGGACAGCTGAACAGCCCTCCTCTACTATCTGTGACCTAACTATTACTATTTACTTGCAGCAAACATCAAAAATTTTGATCTATTAAATCTTTGAAACCCACCAAAAGAAAATCCAAAGCCCAGTTAAATTCAGGAAGTAGCCTGCTTTTTCTTCTTCTTTTTTTTTTTTTTTTTAAATATACGCACACACGTGCACACACGTACACACACACAGTCTCTGATTTCTACTCAGAAATTAAAGCAGTCACCTCAAGAGATTCCTACCAATCTGCTTTCAGACATTATGTCAACTCACTGCAGTTTTAAACTTAAGTTAAATTTAAAGTTACTTCCTACAAATACTTTATGCTGTTAGATAATCCACTCTGGTAAACTTGGCCTCTTCCAAGAAAGAGAAAGAATTTTAGAATAAGGTATGGTGAATACCCCACTGTATAAGGGATTTAGATTTAAGTTCCCATGTACTTCTCTGAGTGTTATATTTACAAGAGTAAATACATTGCACTCATATCTTTATGAAAGGAGGCAACATGGTTATCAGAAAATGTATGCTTTCCTCATATCAGCTAACAATCTTATTTCTTCTCCCTGACTTGTAACCTGGGGAAGTTATGCCATTGCTATTCTGCTCTTATTTGCCGTAAGGTGGAGCCCCAATAACATGGTCCCAAACTGCTTGATGATCTGAGTTCAGTTCTGCCAGGTCAGCGAATCTGGAGCCATTTTTGTCCATCAGGCAGAGGAAACAAACTCTTTGTGGGTGGATTTGAGAAAATCAGTATATATTAACATAGTTCCAGAAATGTCACATCTGAGCCGGGAGACAACTAAAATAGACACAGAATGACAAATAAAAAGGAATCAAACAGAGATCTAAAATTAGTGTTGACATCTGGGAAAAAAAAAAGAAGTCATATTTGTTAAGAGAAAAAAAATAAAAGTTTTGCTCCTAAGTCTCACAACAGCTGAACAAACCACCTGGGTGAAAAGTAAGAAGAATTAANACAAATAAAAAGGAATCAAAAAAAAAACTAAAATTAGTGTTGACATCTGGGAAAAAAAAAAAGAAGTCATATTTGTTAAGAGAAAAAAAATAAAAGTTTTGCTCCTAAGTCTCACAACAGCTGAACAAACCACCTGGGTGAAAAGTAAGAAGAATTAAATAAAGGATAACTGAGAAACAGGAACTAAGCTCCTACGCTTTTTGCAAGCAAGCAGTAGCTAAAAGAGCTACTTTTGGAAAACTGTTTTCAAACTTTTCACTCTTTATCTTCCTAAGGAAAAACAGTGCAAAGGAAACACAAAGGAAATCTATCAGGAATCTCTACCTTTTGTAAGATTTGGGATGTTTTGGAGACTGGGAACGGAGAAGAAGATTTCCCTTCTTATCTCTACCTCTGACCATTTTTAAATATCTTCCATGTCACCAAAGCTTTCATGTCACAATGGCCTTCACTAAAAGCCTACTGAAAACAATGGAATGCCCCTTAAAATCTGTGCCTATGTCTTAATTATCAGAATGTGACTTTCCATGGGGCAGTTCAAAGGATGCCGACAGTGAATAAACAGCTTACCAAATTTCATCTTGCCATGGGAATTGCTTCTGTTCGGAGTGGGCTTAGGGTCACAGACTGAGACTTATGCCATAGATTTTCTATTTGTTTTACATGTACGGGCACATTTCTCTGAAAAGCTTAACACGTCCACGGTATTTATACAGCATTTGCATGAATCACATATTTTCTGCCAGTATGGAAAGCCTATCCATACTGTGGAATAGCCCTATGTAGCCAGCTCTATTTTCTTTCTGGAACTCTAAACCATCTTCTGCCTCTAAAGACAACCACTCATTCTCATGAAACCTCGATTTAGACAAGAATATTACAATCTGCTTCAGTTTTTCTAAAAAAACAAAAATTACACACCCTTCATGGTTCTTTCACTCAATGGCAAAGGATGTGAACTTGGTCTGATGCAAAAATTAAGGCTCTTCAGCAGTTTATCAGGAAATACTTCTGTAGGAAAAAAGATGGTAGAGATATGTTTTTTTAGGAAATAAGCAAATATTGTTTACAAGTTTTGGGCATCACAGACAGGAGAGAGGGAAGAGAACAAAGGAAAAGTGAGAGTTGGCAAAATGAAGACAACAAAGAATAACATGAAAAGAGGAGAGCTAAGCAGTGGATTGGGGCAATGGGACAGACTTCCAGACAGGATGAATGAACTGAGCTGATTAGTAAGAAAACCTGATTTTTTTTTCCTATGTTTACATAGCTGCCACTGCAGCCATAGATGTGCACAATTCCTCTGAAGAATGCCTACAACATCCATCTTTTGATTTGGGTTACATTGAACCCTGTGGGCCCTGAGAAAGAATTATTAGGGTCAAGCAGATGCAGAGCAGTAGAGGATCACGTTACCTCTGAAGCAGCCCTCACTACCAGCTGACACACGCTGATTTTTTTTTTTTTTAATATAACCGCCTAATGCCTGATTCTTTGTTTCTACAGGAAACCCACCTGAACATGTTCAGACAGGCAGATGCTGGTCCCAGCTCTGAGGAATTTACCTAGAAGCAATCCGCTTATTTTAAGACACAAAATATACAGCGGTGGTGCTCTCCTTAAGCGTTTGCAAAGCTCTCTGCAGTGAGACACTTCCTGTGCTAGCATTTAACTATCTTTAAACTTAACAAGGTTGTTATTTTTAGTTACAATTTGTAGAATCCTGTGACATATTTCTGCAGAAACTTAATCTTTCATTAGTCATGGAGATGAAAGAATTCAATTAGCTGTTTTGACACTTTTGACTGTGCTAAATAAAATCTTCAAGTATTTCCCAATGATAACGCCTCCTGCCTAACAGATTTTCTAGAAAGATTGCACATAATGAAGGGGAATGGGGCCATAGCTGGTTAAATGGACAGTCCACCAAACAAAAGGATAATGACAGAGGAAATGAGCAGTTGCTCATTAATCTATGCTTAGAGTGCTCCAGAACCTCGGTTCTGCAGAGAACTTTTCTAATATGAAAAACATCCACCAATAGCTAGCAGGTAGAAAGCCCTCTGAAATACACCCGAGTGTCTACAGCACATTATAAAATAAATTTTGAACAAAAATAGAAGACAAACAGGCTTCTCCCTTAGAGAAAAACTGCTGTATGACACACAGCATCACCCCCTTCCATCCTGATCAGATCCATAGGTAAGATAAATCCAGTATCCTTTTCACAGCAGCATGTGTGAACTGGGCCAAAGGAGGTACATAAAACCTTAAAGATGATCCTTAGGGGACAACATTGGAAGCTGTTTCACTGAGACAAACTGCTAGTGTATTTAATAGGAAAATCCCTAGAGAGGAACTATAATTTTTTGGTTTGTGTAGACATTCTAGCTCAGAGATACTGATTCCAGTTTTGGTATTTTCCTTAAAATTATCCATCTGTTTCTGCATGGGAGTTTGGCTTCTGTGGTAAAGGCTTGCTTTTTGTTGGTACTTTCTTTCTTTATGCTCAAGGAATCTTTGGGTGCCACTGACACCCCTTAGCCAGGCACAGGCAAACTTGGGAACTATTGGTCAGGAAAGTTCTTCAGAAAGTCTGAAGTATTGCCTTTGGTTGGGATTTTTAAAAACAGCAAAATGCAGAAGATTTGAAAATGGGAATCAACAATCACTACTGTATTTTTATGTTATATTTTATTTTGCTTTTCCTTTTGATGTCCATATTTCCTAAGATTCTTTGCATCAAAAGCTATGCCAGCACAGCTTAAACTGAAGACATTTTTGGCTGAAATAACAAGAAGATTTGAACTTAAAAGATGAAACAAGTTCAGTCTTCAAAAATCTAACCCTGCTGCTCAGGCTGATGTTTTGAAGTCAGAAGGACTCAAGGTAGGAATAGATATTTACCTGTAGGATTCGCTTGTCTGGCAAGTGCTAATTTACTTTGTGAAAATACTTTTGCAGCAAGAGGCAGAGGGCTTCTTTTTGTAAGGACCATAGTGAAAAGGCATATTGTGAAGTTATCACTGGAAGTGAATAACGTCTCTAATAATGAATATTTAAATGTCAAAAATGTGCCCTATCAAGACCTCAGAAATGTACTGAATTGAATATACTTCATCATCACAAGATTTTCCAACCATCAGCTAGCCAGAGCCATCCCGGCTGAGCCTTAAGTGTGTCCACAGATGGAAGATTTTCAATATTCAGCACACAAATGTAAGATTACTTGTTTTTAATTATTAGGAAAAAGCATACAATAGATGTGCAATTTTTAAATCAATAAAAATTGAGGCAACTGCACCTTTTGAGTTCAAGTCACTTTTGGCTTGACTTTCTTCTGTTGTTACACTACTCAGTACCTTCTTTTCTAAAGTCCAACTGCTTTGTTCACATTAACTATCTCCTGTTTCTCTATGCCCANACTCATCACATCCTATATTTTACCCTCCAAAACACCCCCCATAACCATGCCAATCTATATAAAAACTGCAGCCATCATTATTACAATCCTAGGACTTATCCTAGGATTGTAATAATGATGGCTGCACAATTCCTCTGAAGAATGCCTACAACATCCATCTTTTGATTTGGGTTACATTGAACCCTGTGGGCCCTGAGAAAGAATTATTAGGGTCAAGCAGATGCAGAGCAGTAGAGGATCACGTTACCTCTGAAGCAGCCCTCACTACCAGCTGACACACGCTGATTTTTTTTTTTTTTAATACAACCGCCTAATGCCTGATTCTTTGTTTCTACAGGAAACCCACCTGAACATGTTCAGACAGGCAGATGCTGGTCCCAGCTCTGAGGAATTTACCTAGAAGCAATCCGCTTATTTTAAGACACAAAATATACAGCGGTGGTGCTCTCCTTAAGCGTTTGCAAAGCTCTCTGCAGTGAGACACTTCCTGTGCTAGCATTTAACTATCTTTAAACTTAACAAGGTTGTTATTTTTAGTTACAATTTGTAGAATCCTGTGACATATTTCTGCAGAAACTTAATCTTTCATTAGTCATGGAGATGAAAGAATTCAATTAGCTGTTTTGACACTTTTGACTGTGCTAAATAAAATCTTCAAGTATTTCCCAATGATAACGCCTCCTGCCTAACAGATTTTCTAGAAAGATTGCACATAATGAAGGGGAATGGGGCCATAGCTGGTTAAATGGACAGTCCACCAAACAAAAGGATAATGACAGAGGAAATGAGCAGTTGCTCATTAATCTATGCTTAGAGTGCTCCAGAACCTCGGTTCTGCAGAGAACTTTTCTAATATGAAAAACATCCACCAATAGCTAGCAGGTAGAAAGCCCTCTGAAATACACCCGAGTGTCTACAGCACATTATAAAATAAATTTTGAACAAAAATAGAAGACAAACAGGCTTCTCCCTTAGAGAAAAACTGCTGTATGACACACAGCATCACCCCCTTCCATCCTGATCAGATCCATAGGTAAGATAAATCCAGTATCCTTTTCACAGCAGCATGTGTGAACTGGGCCAAAGGAGGTACATAAAACCTTAAAGATGATCCTTAGGGGACAACATTGGAAGCTGTTTCACTGAGACAAACTGCTAGTGTATTTAATAGGAAAATCCCTAGAGAGGAACTATAATTTTTTGGTTTGTGTAGACATTCTAGCTCAGAGATACTGATTCCAGTTTTGGTATTTTCCTTAAAATTATCCATCTGTTTCTGCATGGGAGTTTGGCTTCTGTGGTAAAGGCTTGCTTTTTGTTGGTACTTTCTTTCTTTATGCTCAAGGAATCTTTGGGTGCCACTGACACCCCTTAGCCAGGCACAGGCAAACTTGGGAACTATTGGTCAGGAAAGTTCTTCAGAAAGTCTGAAGTATTGCCTTTGGTTGGGATTTTTAAAAACAGCAAAATGCAGAAGATTTGAAAATGGGAATCAACAATCACTACTGTATTTTTATGTTATATTTTATTTTGCTTTTCCTTTTGATGTCCATATTTCCTAAGATTCTTTGCATCAAAAGCTATGCCAGCACAGCTTAAACTGAAGACATTTTTGGCTGAAATAACAAGAAGATTTGAACTTAAAAGATGAAACAAGTTCAGTCTTCAAAAATCTAACCCTGCTGCTCAGGCTGATGTTTTGAAGTCAGAAGGACTCAAGGTAGGAATAGATATTTACCTGTAGGATTCGCTTGTCTGGCAAGTGCTAATTTACTTTGTGAAAATACTTTTGCAGCAAGAGGCAGAGGGCTTCTTTTTGTAAGGACCATAGTGAAAAGGCATATTGTGAAGTTATCACTGGAAGTGAATAACGTCTCTAATAATGAATATTTAAATGTCAAAAATGTGCCCTATCAAGACCTCAGAAATGTACTGAATTGAATATACTTCATCATCACAAGATTTTCCAACCATCAGCTAGCCAGAGCCATCCCGGCTGAGCCTTAAGTGTGTCCACAGATGGAAGATTTTCAATATTCAGCACACAAATGTAAGATTACTTGTTTTTAATTATTAGGAAAAAGCATACAATAGATGTGCAATTTTTAAATCAATAAAAATTGAGGCAACTGCACCTTTTGAGTTCAAGTCACTTTTGGCTTGACTTTCTTCTGTTGTTACACTACTCAGTACCTTCTTTTCTAAAGTCCAACTGCTTTGTTCACATTAACTATCTCCTGTTTCTCTATGCCCATGAAAGTTTAGACCATTTTTTACTTAAGTAAGGGTCTGTTTGGTTTTGCTAATCAGCAGCTACCTTTCTACCTTATCTGCCATCTCACACCTGCCTTCTGTCCACTCAGCCATCATCCCTGTGTTCCCCATTATCTACATTAGATTTTGGAGACAAAAAAAGATCACACTGTCCTTAGAACTGCCCAACCAACTAGCCTAGGTAATCACACTAATTTTCAAAGTGAATTTGAATTTTCTGTAGTCAAATGTAACCTATAGCACAGCTGGCTAATGCAAGTTGTTTTTTTTTGTATCACTCAAAACTGAATATGAATCTTACAGAAGATTGAAAAAAAAATCCTAGTTTTCAAATAAATGCATTTTGGTAGAAAGAAGCAATTGCTCTTTCTCTCTTGAAATTACAAAACTATCTAGGTGACACTATTTTAAATCTAACAGCATATGGAGGAAGATAACTAGTACAATTTCTTTTTCTTTTGCTGCATTGCAATTACCATACATAATCAGCAAGGGTTCAGCCTTGTTTTTTCCTTAAGCTAGCCTTCTCTTTCTCCCTAAGAGCATATATACTCTAATCTTCCATGAGAGAAAAATATTACAGGCTTAAAGAACTTGACTGCCAGATACACATAGAAATGTTCACATGACTGTCTGAGCCAAGGACTGCTGAGGTCCTTCAGCATTTTCTCAACAGGTTTAGGATTAAGACTTTCCTGATCAGTAACGTTATCTGTAGTTGAATATACTGATGAAATATTAATTTTGCCCTTTGAGAATATTTTATAATACTGATGCAAAAAAAAGTATTTGATCAAAAATGAAATGCAAAAATAAGGGCTACAAATTTAGCAACTGTGTTGAATTTTGCATAAGGAACTACAAACAAAGTCTAGAGACTGAATAATACAGATAAATCAAAGAAATGAGTAAGCCTGTTTTTGAAAGCTGCAAGGCTATGTCAGGTCTGAAATGAGTGTGGAACAAAAAAATCTTTTTTTCCAAGTCAGATTTCCTTCCCAAGGCTCTCACACTGCCTATTCTTTAATGGAAATATGCATCCTTTATCAGACGCTGATCAGAGGACCTGCGTTTGTATCTGGGCATTCATTTTCACAAATGTAATTGCATGTTTGCAAGCTAAAGTGGAAAACTCCCCTATCTCTTGAAATAGGATATCAATTCACTGAGGATGTTCAAGGGATGAATATATATATAGTTCTTAGTTTTTCTCCTATCTATTGAGTGGGCAAAAAAGGGCAGTGTCTCCTTTACAATAATTCCAGGTTCTTCAATATTATACAAAAAATGCGGTTCGAAACACAGGGAGCTCACCCTGCTAGGTTAGCTATTTTAACCAGCTTTTTCTCTGCCAAAGGAAGATAGACACTCACGTAATCCCTCCTGGATTGCCAAAGTAATGACAATTAGAAAGGAGATGACTGGAAAACACACGGCAAATGCTAGAGCTGCAGTCTCTGGTCTGTGAAACTTGCATGGCTGATGAGATGAAGGCACAGTGAACACTTCTTAAGATACAGGATTTTAAAAATCTTGTGACAATTTAGAGAAGCCCCCCAGAAGGAGGAAGCGTTCCATCGGGTACACTTGCATCTTCTAAAAACTTCATAGAGCAAATGAGTTCGGTACACAGTGAGGGGAGAGCGCCCATCCCAGCTGTGTTTGGTAAAACTGATCTCTGCTCCTAAAATTGCACTGCTGTTACATAAATGATCAGGAAGAAAAGACTGCAAGAAAAGAGTGAGAGGTAAGAGGCACATCTCACTTTTAACACTAGGGGGACAAACCACAGACTCAGAGCAATTTTGAAGATGGGAGCAAGCAGGAAGTGAAGAGGATATCAGATCTTTAAGACGTGGTACGTGCCTATGTGCCAAGGAGTCCTTTTTCATCCATTACATCTCCTACAATATATTATTGCTTAAATATTTGAATAAGGCAATATTTTTTCAAAATTCAAACAGAAATATTGTAGTGAATGAAAGGTGAGGGTCACACCAGCTGACAATAAAAGGATTCCTATGAGCTACAGGGAGGCAGGGCTTGACAGAGTCTGTGATTGATGCGTCTTTTGCATTCATTGATGTCACTGTTTTATCAGTAAGATGTAGCAAAGTCTACAAAAGTCTGTTTTCCCCTGGAAGAAGTACTAGTGAATTGTCCCAGATACAGACTACTGTATCTAAGGAAAGGTAGGCTGTTACTTTAAAAAAAAAATAAAAAAAAATCAAACGATTCCCTGAGAGGTATGGCACAACCTCACACCTGAGTGAGCACAGAAATGAAATTCGGAGGAACAGGAAGTACAAATGGCTGTTTGCACAAATTCAAAGCCAAATTATATCATCAGTGGGAATGCATATTCAACCAAAAGCACACTTGTGCAAGGCTCACCACAGGGTGTTTCCAGCCTGAGATGGACACTCCAATACAAAGGCTCTGGCTGCAGTCCTGGCTGGAAAGCAGTGCCTAAACATATGGAGGTAGGGACCTGAGCCAGGCACCCCACCACAAAGCTGACCTCTGGTTATAAAGGTGATCATTACAGACTTGTAAGAACACGATGTTGCATGAGCAAACCAGCCATAAGGATGCTTTGTTAAAAACTGCATGACTCTTTATATACTTAAAATGTTTTTATACATATATGTACCCTTGCACAGGTCTATGCCTGCAAGAAACTAGTGGTAGCAAAAGTATATGATTGCATTTGAGTTACAAACATAGATCTAAACCACCAGCTTTTGCAGCTTACAATAGCCACATTTGAAAAGGAAAGTGTCACCAAGTCAGCCAGTGACAAAGAACATGTCAGTTCAAAGACAATCAAAGAAACAAAGCCAGTTTGGGATGTATTGGCAGGCTCAGGATCCAGACTGCTGCAACAGCCAGTTTCAGCCTAGTTTAGCCTAGCTTGGTTAAGTCTACAGAGGCTGTAAACAGATCTGTGAGTGAAATGCACAGACAGAGGTTTGGGTGTTTCCATCACATTATGCCATAGTCGTATAAGTGAAATAACCTCACTCTCTGGGGCCAAGCTAGGGTTCTGCTCCCCTTAGTTTCCCTGGGTAATCAATGAACAGTGATAAGCATATTCAGGCAACAGTTTGGATCAAAAACCTGCGTTAACTGTGTTAGCCCCACTGGAGAAGACATGAATGATAGCTAGAGACCCCAAGGATGTCAGCCTTGTCTGCAACTTAGGTGCCAAGCACTCAGGATCTCAGTCACATATTTGACATTGAGGGTACAAATACCTGCCCCACCCTTGTGTTCCCTCGACTCAGCAGAGGCAAAGGGATATCCTGGCATGAAATAATCATCAGCATGGATTGACAACAGGTCAAACACAACAGGAACGTGTTCTTTATTCATCCATGTGTTCATGGTGGGTTTAGACATGAAATAACAAATCAAAAGCATAAAATTGTATGATTCAAGGATCTGAAATTAACCGGATTTCTTAGAATAGCAAATGCAGTGCAGAAAGAGTTTTCAGGAGGGGTTACTTCCCAGAGACAGAAGAAAGGTTATTTGCGCAACTCAGCGAGTACATTTCTGAAGTTTGACAATGGCTGATCTTAAAGCTCATTTTTTCTAACAAGATTGAAGATGACAATAGAAATAACAGCACATTTTTGGAAGCAGAAAAATGTTGAGTAAGCCTATTTGTATAGGCATAGCTTCTGTGCATAGCCTACCATCTCAGTGAAAATAGTTTCTCGTGAGCTTTCTGGAACACAAGAGGAAGAAAACTAGGTAACCTGAGTACTTTAAATACTTCAAAACAGACAGTACCCTGTTAGCTTCCTGATTTAAAACTCATACTAAAACAGTAGTGTGCAGCAAAAATCCTTAGATTACAAACATTTACTATTTTTGTGTGTTTGCAAAAATAGCACAGCTATTCCAAGGCTTTAATAGCCATCTAATTTATTTTAACCAGGTCTGGGATTTCTCACCACTATTTTGTAAGTTTATGTTAGTACATTCAAATATGGTTTTGATTTACCATACTCATAACATCAAAAAATATATAAATCCAAAAGCTGTGATTGATAATACCAGGAGGTAGCTAACATCTAGGGAAAGCCTCGGCATTAAAGCAAATAGCACGCAACAAGAGGACATATCCAAGAGTTATTAGCACAATAATACTAGAAGGAAGAGAGAGCTTTTGAATGATTCCCTAGATCTGTTGAAGGAATAATTTAAGAAACCTAGACTCAGTGCTGTTTGGGTATTATACGTCTCTGTTGAGTGAAAGAATCAGGATTGTGATGGATACCTGACAATGGCGTGCCAGTTTTACCGAGTTTAGTGGTACTCCTGGAAGTGATTTTCATGTGTTCCACTGATAAAGGTGCATAATACTTCACTAAGATGCTTTCAGGCATAAAATTCATTCTTGCAACAGTCATTGAATGCAAACCAGCTTTAATATCAGTTAGACCCTTCCTATAGTTTTTCTGTTTGTGCATTCACTCTACACTCTCCCATGTTAGGAAGCACGAGGTTCATTCAGGGGGTTGCCAAGGGTTTTATAGTGTCCTTGGAGAAGAGAAGCAGATGGTCCCAGAAAGGCGAGTACTTCGAATATTGCAGTAGATTTGGAAAACAGACCTACAACTGCCTGGGGATATATTTCAGAATTTTGAAAGGTTATTAACTGAACTACCACAAACTGGGAAACTAACTCAAAAACAGATGCAATCACTAATTGCTCACTTGAACTTTGCCTATGAAGTTATTTCATCAGGAAGAATATTTTTATGCTGACTGACTCTAAACAAAAGTTAGAAAAGAACATAATTTTGTAAGATTAACAAGGAAATAAGAGCTGGTGCTGCTTGAAAAGCTCTGTGAATGCTGTACATGTGAATTCATTAGGTGACAGTAACTGCACAGATTCACAATCCATGTAACACCCTTGTCTTGGAATTGACACTGACAAACTCAACTGCTCATTTTTGTTGGTTTACATACAAGGAAAAAAAAAAACCAAACCATAAATACCAAAACAGCTGTCAAATACTCCATAGAAGCTGAATTTTAGTTCTCCCACTGGGCAGAAAGAGTCCTTATGCACACTAAATCTATGCATGTATCATAAAAACAATAAGCTACCACCACTAACAAAAGACTTTGCATCTTAACGAGGTATAGTAATGCCATCTCTTGTCCATATCTCCAAATTTAAGCAGAAAAATAAATCAAAGCAAAACAGAGTCATTACTGAGTTCTGGCAAACAAACCAAACCTTTAATCTTTAAGAGATTTTAAGTATTTGCAATGGAAAAGTAACAAGACAGAAGAGGTTGAAATGCCAGTTGAGAATACACAGAAGTGCCAAAATTTTAGTGTAATCAGCTGCAACGTAAAATTCAACCAAATGGATTTCAGGTCAATTCTGCTGTAAGATTTAAAGAAAAAAATTTATGAAAAGTAAAGCTGAGAAATTTGTATTTGCTACCTCTGCAAGAGCTATAAGACTAAAAGAAATCTGTTACTATGAGGCAACATCAGCACTTGTGAGGTATTGCATCTCCCTCCAAGCAGATGCATAGGAACATACATTTTGTAGGCTGACAGCATTTTTAAAATACAAAGCAGACAAGTGCCTCATTGCTTAAGCAAAACTGTGTGTTGGTTGTAAAGAGGAGCATACACACACACGCTTTGCAGCCAAAACACAGCTGCTCAGAAACACCAGCAATAGAAGATTCTCTGAAAAATGGATTCATTGCCAAGTGGTTCAGAGGTATCCCATGACTGAAGACATGAAGAGTTAGCTTCATGGAATGAAGAGAATGACAGGTTTTTCTGCTGGATTAAATCCTCATTTTGTGCAGCTATTGCATTAAGGTAGGATTTCTCCAAGAGGAATATTAAGTAGAACAAAAAACCCCAACCCAACACATTTTAGCAGGAATGCCACCATATAATTCAGACTAGAAATGAACTGCTCATTCCTGCCTTTTCACCTTTCATAGAGCTGGTGTTCCACGAATTCCCCCAGCAAGAGGCTATCAAGCAATATCAGTGACAATTGTTATTATCCAAATATGAGCTGACAAATACGTTAAAAAGTAATTTTCTAAATACATGTGAATAGCAGAAAATATTCTAGAAAAACAGCATTTCCCTTATTAGAGATCTGGAAACGGATACACGTTATGTTTCTAAATATACTCTAAAATCTGCAAGTTAAGGCTACTAATTTAAACACATGGAGATTTCTCCAGTCTGACCACTAAAATGTGTGCCATTCCCACCAATCTCCTTTTCAGGCTGAGCTTAAACATTTGCAGATACTGTAGCTAGAGCATTTTCCTGGCTGTACCTGTTCCCAAACTCTACTAAGGAATGTTTAAAAAAAATCCATCATTTCTTTTATTTGCTCTTCATAACGTCCATTTCTCTCTACGTGGAATTGCAGATGCGTATTCATGTTGTCACATTACAATCATAATTTGTCCCAATATTTTAATTGATACATTTAATTGATACATGTTACATACTAGACTGACTTATCTGAATTTCAAGCAGAAAACTTACGGTCTTCATTAAAGTTTCCCTGATTGTTTCGGTGTTTGTAATGACCTATCTATATGAACAGTTTACTGTAGGCTGTACAAAGGTTCTACAAAATAATATTTTGCAATTTATTAAATGTTAGTATTTCTGAGCTCATTCCAACTAGTTTTCTTGCTCTCCCCCTGAATCACAAACTGTTCCTTCAGTACCAATATCGAATTATGTGTATGTACACTTCACAAGCCATTTCTGCATTTGGACTGCATAAATGTTTTCCTTTCCATAGCAGTCTTCTTCCTTCTGTCAATGTGGTCCAAGAATCTTTACAACACCTTTAACAGGAAAATTTACCAAAAGAAATGTTCCAGCCAAGACTCCAGGCTGTTGCTGGCACAGATGTAATCCCTGACTGAGCATCAGAAGTACACTAAGCTTTGAACAATTTTTCCTCCAGGGTCACATGAGTCAACTGCTGCTTGGCCTGATAGGAGCTCCGCATTGGCAGCTTCATAAAGAACTGAGCAAACGTGCTCTTCAGCACAATTTGTATTCCAAATGGAAATGTAAATACAGCAGCAAACCCCAACAGGCTTTTTGTCCTTCATGAAATCATTTTATCTTCAATGATGAGATTATGCATAAAGATCAAGTGCCGTATTTTGCAGACTCTTGCTCACCCAAGGAGTTTTTAGATGCATGTCTCCATTGCTCAGAGGTGAGAAACCACTGGGGGTTCACCAAACCAGGATATTATTTCATTAAACACTGAAAGGTAATGTGTATTTATTATTTGTATTTATGTGAGCAAATAATAATTTACATTTTTAGAACAAAAGACTTACATAGTATGCTGTGGCTCAGCCTCTGTTATTCTTCAACTTCACTTATTTAAAAAGAAAAAAAAACAAGAGAGAGAAACAACCGAAATCATAGATGCTGCTGGGATACTGGCTGGTTATGCTGCAAGAGAGAAAAGGTTTCTTCTCTGTAGTTTTGGAGCCACTAGGGATCCTCATTCTACACCTCCCAAACAGCTCTCTTGATTGTTGGGCTGGGCTGTGCCCAGTATAGTCAGCCACTAAAGTAATTCTTTGCTCTCCATGCCTTCAGATGAAAATGAAAAGACATCAAAATTCAGATAAACACATGCAGTTTTGGGTTTTCTAACTCTACTCTTAGCCCATTTCTTTATGCCCTTTACAATACATACTTAACACCATGGTTTAAACCTTGAGTACATCAGAATCTGTATTAATAAGTATACCAAAGACATTCACTAAAAAAGTCAATTCCTGTTTAAGAAATGGATGATTTGCATTTAGAACTGCATACTTCATGTAAACTAAATTATACTCATTAGATTTTGTTTTAAAGCACTCTTCAAAGCAAAACTATTTTTTACAGACAAATCTATTTAACTAAATAAATGAGGGGATAGGAAAGTCATGTAACTGAAACTATTCAAGGCTCACTGTGCTTCCTTTGAAACAATATATTTTCAAAAACATGAAATTACTAGTAATGCAAAGATTTATGTACTATTTATGTTAAATCTATTCTCAGACTGAAGTTTTGTTACCAGTCTTTTGCTCGACTAACCAACTGCCAATTTATTTTCCTTCTGTACGTTTTCTTCGTTACTGAAATGCCAAGTAACAGGTAACAAATATACCCAGCTGATTATAGCCCCTCTCCACCCCACCGCCAGTATATCTTTCCAAATCTTCCTTTACATTTGGACTATACAGGTACAGGCATCTGTAGCACAGGTGAGAACATGCACAACAATTCAATAAAAATAATAACTGCTGGAAATGTTGACAGTTCCCATCGTTCAATTTTCCAGTCACCAGCAATGAGATGACAGCAATAGATTTATGTATTATCCTATTAAAAAGTCAGCATTGCCATCCACACTATTCAGTAATATTTTGCTTCACATTTAAATGTCATGTCTTAGTATCTATATAAACAAGTGGCTATTATGAGTCTACCATAATAAAGTTCTGTGCAGTACATTTTGATCTAAAGTTCACCAAACATAAGTGTTTCATTTCAGAAATACTCATGCACCTGCAATATCCCAGGAGCTGTGCAATGGAGAGGACAAGAGAAGCTTATAGTTTCCTTGCTCCCTAAGGAGACTTGGGCAGAGGTGGCAGCTGGTCTGGCCTCAAGTTCTGCTTTTCTCTGGGAATAAGCTCTCTGCATTAGAACTACAGGAGGTATAGACTGCTCCATCTCCTCTGCAGGTTCGGTTGAGAGAGGGATGAGTCACCAAACACAGACCCTGTTCTGCTCCTCCCAGGGCTCTTGGACTAGCTGGGAGTAGCTGCTGTAGGAGGCAAGACACCAGTTTAGAGAGTTATCTGGCCTGACCATATAATACCTTCTCACATCCTCAACAGGCGGACAGCCCGAGCTGGTACACCATCCCGAACAGCCTCCTGCGTCTGCCCCATGCTGCGCAGCTCAGAGGAGCCACATCCCTGTGGATGGGAACAGAGGAGCCACATCCCTGTTGATAGGAACAGAGGAGCCACATCCCTGTGTATGGGAACAGAGGAGCACTCGCAGCTGGTGCCCACACACTGCACCAGTCTAACCATATGCTGCCTCCCAGTGCTTCAGATGCTGAGCAGACCAGTTAGCTCTGGCACAGCGGCATTATTAGTGCTTTTTGTGGGTTTGTACCATACTGCCCATCAGTTAATAAACCTTCTTGATCCTCCTGCTCTTGTGCCTTACTAGTCTGAGGGCTCCAACAGCTGTTATTGGGTTAAATCCAAGCTAACAGGCCCATCAGGAGCATTGAGAATATGTCTGCACTCAGCCCCATCAGCACAGCAGAGCTATCTCAGCAGATACGAATCCATCAGCAGGGCTGATCAGCTGCACTCTGCACCATAACAACATGTCTGTGCTGTTTCCAGAGCCCTGGTAGCTGCACTGATGTATTCAGTGTGCTGTATCTCAGCCATGATAAACCTGTAACCCATCGTATTAGAGAATGGCCTTGTAAATTCTGCTGTTCCTTATTCCTTCAGCTTTCAAAGAGACTGTTTTACTGCATCCTTCCATGCTGCTCCCATTTTGCTAGCATTTAACAGAAACTAAAACACAGTGTAAAATATAATGAAGGTGTCTGGTAAGTCTTTAACAAACATTATAAGACAAAAAAAAATCCCTATTAGTATTTTCACAGTAACATTTAATTGTATGATTCAAAGCAAGTGTAATGTCACATTTACGTTAAACCTTTCCAATGCCCTGACAGCCTGCACAGGAAGATGGTAAGAAGAGACCTAGCACAGCAGTAACAGTATGCTCCCTTCAGCATCAACCCCACTTCAGCTTATGAAGGAGTGACAAAGAGTCCAAAGCTTTACTAGCAGTTAGTACGGATCCCCTGGGCAATGAGTGCTGCTGCTCCACTAGGTAATTTCACCATTTCCCTGCTGCTTTCTTATGTTGGCCCTTGCACTATGTCTCTCGGGCTCTCTGAGCTCTTCCTTCCTCAGAACACCCTGCACAAAGGCAGGCTAGCACAGAGCTGCTCTTTTATTTTCACCCAGGACCTTACTTTCCAAAATAAAATTGACATTTAAAAGCAATTCCATTGGAGACGTATTTTGTTCTGAGGCAAAAAAACTCTAGATGATTAAACAGATTTTACAATTAATTTCTGAGAGCCGAGTTATTTTACAAGACAGCTTACGGTAATTTGGTTTGTTGTGCTCTTGAAGTAAAAAAGACCAAGTAGGAGATGCCACATCTTCAAATTAATGTGGATGATGGACAACAGACAGTGGCACCAATTTAGTGATAATGTCAAAAGCAAGCTACCGACAGATTAATGATGCTCATGCAACAGCCAGGCAGCTGAAATACACCCTGCTCAATGCACTACAAAGATGGATTTTCTGTACTGTCCCATTCAATTAGTCTCTTCTTGTTTCCCAGCAGATAATTTGATTTTAAAAGAAGGCATCTCCAATTTCCAGGGCTTCATTTGTCTTGTTTTCCTTCTGATTTCATACAGACACTTATCCCCAAGTCCTACACAGAATCAGACAAAGCCTTTCTAGACTTCTAAGCTTCTCTTAAAACCAAATAAAAAAAATATATATATATTCGAAAGTTAAGGACTTGTTCCTGCTAGGTGTTGAGAGATGTTTCTAATGTGCTGAGGGCATCACTGTTGTCAGTGTTGAAGAATCTGCAGGAACACAGGACTCCATCGAATCAGTTTCTTAATAAGAATAAAGTATGACTTAACTAAGGAAAGGGAATTTCAACATTATTTAAGCACACATTCAAAATGAGAGTAAGAAACCAGTGACTGTTTCTATCCTAATATTAAGACTATTATTCAGAATGCATTCTCGTTATAGCCTTCCTTCCATAACAAAAGAGGTATTATCACACACCGTAGCAGTATATACCTTTTATTAAAAACTATTGGAGAAATTTATCTCCTCAAGACTCATAATATGCATATAGCTTGCCAGTTTTCAGTGACTTTTTGTTGCTGTTGCTTCAGGTTTTTTTCTCCTTAGCAGAAAATAAGTGCTTGTAAAAACTTAGAGAAAGATCTGAGTTGACTACGATGCCTTACTTTCTTGGGTAGACAAGAGGTATTCATTTAAATACCTTCTGAAAGACTGAACTACCAATCCATTCTTATTTGAAGACAAGGGCTTGCTTTCAGCCCAGCAAGGCAATACTCATAAAATTATTTGGGCAATTCTTTCCCAGGAAATGCTTCCCCATCAACAATGGAAACTGAGTACGTCCTAGTTATTTAGGTATTTGTGCCTTCCTCTCCCACACCAATCAAGGTTGTAATATTGTCTACATTTTGCCAATTCCAAGAGTGACGTACCCAAAAATGCCCACGAAGTCACGCTGGGAATGGAGCCACAAACTGAAGAGCACCAACCAGTGCTTGCAGCAACAGCACCTCTGCAATACAAGACAGCACACCAGCAAGTACTGCGGTAAGTAGCTACAGCACTGTAAGCACTTCCAAGCTACTTTAGAGAAGTCCAAAGCTGCAGACTCTACAGAAATGTAGTAACCCAGTCAGTGTGACAGGAGAGTACGTGGTTGTATGGTCTCTGCGAATGATGTCAGAAAAAGCACTGGAAAACCAGAAGATATTCTACATACAAGGCTTGTGACCTCGAGAAATGAGTAGGATCTTCCATGAGTAGCCCATGGAAGGATGAGAATGGTTTTCACTTCGTTCTCCCCCCAAAGAGCTCAACAGATCTCTCTTTTCAGAAACAGCCAGGGACCTTCAGGCTGCTGAAGTAATTCCCAGGAGCTGCTCTGGACCTGCTCAAGTGTGAAGCAAGAAACCACGACCAGCAGCCCGCCCGTTCAGCCTGTCTCTGCAGACGGCTTGCCTTTCTGTAACACTGGCAAAGGCGCTCCAGTGCCTGTTTTTACAAAACATGTACGCGCCATGATTTGACACAGTACCCAGGCACAACACAACTTTTATCTTGTTATCAGCTCTTTATTCTAGTGTGCTAAGTCTACAACGCAGTCCCAATGTTAAAGCAGTGCTTAAGTACAACACTGCCTTGCTATAAAGCTTAAATCATGAGATAGGCCAGAAGAAAACAGCACAGCAAGCATCTCACCTGTTTTTTTTTTTTTTTTTCCAAATGAAATTACCCTTATACATTTGGACAGGTTCAAAGTCAACCCAGGACACAGCCATCTGGCCACAGGATGGCAACAAGTGTGGCTTCTGTTACTGTTTGAAGAAAATGCCACCTTCAAGCTGGGAGTAAACATGTGTAAGCCAAGGCAGTCCAGGAGAATACAGATATTTTCAAATCACCCTTATTCCTCAACCATTTTTAGCTTTGGAGAGTATCTTTCTCAACAAAACTATTTTCATAATCTTTGCACTTTATTTTGTACAAATCTGCTTAACTCCCTTTCTCAGTGGTATTGTTGTAACTGAAAAGGAAAAAAAATGCCATGTTTTCCACAAAGTACCTGAGGCCACATTTTCCCTTATAGGTCAATTTATACAAAGCTTATGGCAGCACTCTTATTATTGCCTAAAGGTATCTGTAATTCTAATTACACCCTTTGTTAGCATAGTGTAATTGCCATGGTATAACCTGAGAAAATTTTTTTTTAAAAATTGTTATGTGCTTATGTAGTCAAGACTGATCTTTAATGATTTATCAAGCTTTAATGACTCAGGGCTGTGTAGAACGAATATTGCTAACTACGATTACTTTATAACTTATGGGACACATCTTAGTTCAGTTAATTATTACAATAATTATCTAATAAGTATCAGAAAACTACATTTTTCCCATTTAAAGTCTAGAGTTGTTTTATTAAAAAACTAATCTGATTAATGACTATTCAGATAAATAAGTGTGTTAATAATGGGATAGATCTGTACCCAAAATGGAAATGACAAACAACAAAATCAAGTTTCTAGCTTAGATTGGCAGAAATTACATGGAAACAAAGAATCCTCATGGCGGGGAACACTGTAGAAGCCTCTTCTGCAGTATGAAGCAAAAAACTCTTAGGTAAAAGTGGTTATTTGTCCCCACTGACAAGGAAATTAGAACTGTTAATATGCTTGACACAGAAAATGAATATCATTCTTTCAAACTATCAAAATTATTTCAAAGAGCTCCTGATGAATTGACTTTTTTTCTGACATTAAGACAAAAGCAGAAAGAATCCTAGTCCGGTCTCCCTATGAAGCACATTGTCCTGATAAAACTAAAACGGAGCCCACAGGGGACAGATCAGTAGGGAAGCCTGCGTTCATCTGGCCACAAATGAGGTAACTTCAGAGTGGCACTGTAAAATTTCTGCTTAAAAACCTTTAATTCCAAATTCTGATGTAGCAAAGCACACAGAGCAGTTCTATTCACACCCGACGTGGATGTCGTTACATCCAACAAATTGAAGTATCTGCCTAAACACATTAGGTTACACTGTTTATTTAGACTTTAAGACATTCTTTAAGTATTCCAGAGCACTTCTGTCATCAATGCAGTAAGGATATATTAGAAAAAATGGCTGGGTTTAGGAGTGCTGAATTTCTCCCTTCATGCTTTTTCAGTGGGAATTTTCAAATGCCTTTCCTCAATCTTTAGTCTGCTGAATGATGGATAAATTGCACAATTAGTTTCATCCATACCAAATGAGGTTAATATCACATGCTAATGCAGATAAGAAAAAATTACATTGCTGTATCCCAGAGGTACTCTTTCGGAATGAGCTAAATATAAAAGGTCTAATTGTATACTTACATAAGTTTAAAAAGTTCAAATTTTGCCAATGGGTCCTGATGGGATGCACCCGCGGGTGCTGAGGGAGATGGCAGAAGTCATTGCTAGACCACTCTCCATCATCTTTGGCAAGTAATGGGAAACAGGGGAGCTGCCTGAGGACTGGAGGAAAGCGAATGTCACACCAGTCTTCAAAAAGGGCAAGAAGGAGGACCCGGGTAACTATAGACCGGTCAGCCTCACCTCCATCCCTGGAAAGGTGATGGAACAACTTATTCTCGATGCTCTCTCTAGGCATATCAGGGATAAGAAGGTC
>VZTO01025684.1:21747-31978 GCA_013400615.1 Syrrhaptes paradoxus
AGAGCACTGGAACAGGCTGCCCAGAGAGGTGGTGGAGTCTCCTTCTCTGGAGACATTCAAAGCCCGCCTGGATGCGTTCCTGTGTGATCTGATCTGGGTGTTCCTGCTCCGGCAGGGGGATTGGACTAGATGATCTTTCGAGGTCCCTTCCAATCCCTGACATTCTGTGATTCTGTGAATTCAAGAATTCTCACCAGGAGAGATTTGCTGCAGTCATTGGCACACCAGCACCTAGGTTTTCTACCTATCTCACATTTGTTGTAGAGGAACACTACAACATAGATTGTTGGCATAAACAAGGAGGTTGTGCAACTCTTGATAAATAGCTGATTTTCCACATCAATTCTGTTTTACCCTGCATGGCAGCTAATGTGTTGTACTCATGTAGATCTGTTTTGATGTCAGTATTTTTTCCCCTCTGTGTTTGCTCATGTACCGTGTGTGTTCAGCCAACCTGTGTGGTTCCTGAAAGTACCACTAACCAGCGTCACTGACACAGCATGCCTATGGAACCCTTCGAGTTCTCACCTTCACCTTAGAACTAATGATACATAAATATCACCACTCCAACCTTCGTAGCTCAAGAAAACCAAAGCATCCTGAGGGCAAACGTAGGTATAAAGGAAAACCATTTATGTCTGCAGGCTGTTGAACTCGCATAATAAAACTATGCCTCAGGCATTTTATCTGTCATTTTAATCTGTCAAGCGAATGGGTTATTGGCTTATTTCAGAGAGCAAACTGTCTCACTGTGAAGGGATATCTTGACTTTTATCTGACCTGGCTTTCTCCCTGAATAGCCAGACTTTGATTCAAATGCAAATATCTTCAGGGCAGCTTTCAACACAATCAGTGTGTA
Source organism: Syrrhaptes paradoxus (assembly GCA_013400615.1). Lineage (NCBI taxonomy): Eukaryota > Metazoa > Chordata > Aves > Pterocliformes > Pteroclidae > Syrrhaptes > Syrrhaptes paradoxus. The sequence continues at coordinate 22,607 of VZTO01025684.1, forward strand.
AAAGTCATCAATAAAAGGAACAAAAAATTACTAGAAATAATAAATGTCAAGCATGCGAGATGTCCCATTAGGTGCTTCCTGACCTACTTCCATAGAACAGAAATCAAACAACAAGTGTCTGTCACATGAAAATTCTACATAGTATCATGTAGGAAGCAAATAGTTAAGGAGAAATACTCTATTGATGCCAGTGTTGGAACAACTTGTCTGCATCCATCTCTTGTTTACCTTTTTCACAGGATGGCTTCCATTATTTTTATACCAGAGCCATCAATTTGTAAACAGTGGATTATGTTTTACACAAATTCTTGCACAGAAACCAGTCTCAAGTAATTGTTAATTTCCTCTGTTATTAACTGGCCAATTTTATTCCTTGTTTTTCTAAAGTTACAGGAGGGCAGAATACACCAGGATTGGAGTTTTACCCCCTTGCTTAAAAACAAACAAAAAAATTGAAAAGAATTTTTGCATTTCTGGTTTTTATCTGTCAAAATGTATGATCATTAGGTACCATTTACCTCCAAGATTATGAATTATTTTAGAGAGATACTGAAAACTTGTTTTCATTTCCACCTGAACTACAAAATATGAGAAGTTAGCCTTTAAAAATAAAAAGAAAGAAGAAATGTCTTACTGGAAAAATATCCACTAATGGAAATGTCTCACCCCCTGCAAAAGGTCATTTTCATGGTGGAGAAATGAATACATCAGTTGCTTCAGTTCTGTCTTCAAAGGCTATTTGGAAAGACTTTCATGTGTGTCTGATTAGCAAAGGTGGAGTACAACACCCGAGGCACTAATAAGGATTTCTAGCTTGCTATTTCTTTAGAGGCTTTTTAAAATCAAAGCAGAAATTCAAGTTGCTGCTTCATTTCTAATATTTTGGACAGACACTGAAATTAAGTATTATTGTAACATACTCTTAACAGTTTGGGATATTCATTCTCCAAAAATGTCCTAGGCACAGATAGGAAAACATAACTAGTTCTTTGTGCATGTAGGACCTTTAAAAACACTGCAGGGAGTGGGAACTGGTAGAGGAGGATGCACAATGCAAGAAATGCTCAAAGGCTAGCATTCTTTGAACTGCCCTACAGCACTCTGCTGAATGCTTCCACGGCTCCAGCAGCTCTCAGGAAGATCAGATGTAACTGTAGGAGACAAGGATCAGGAAGAGGAGGAAAAAAACACCAGAGAAATTTCCTATCTCCCTGTTCAAGAGCTTTTTTGGTTTTGGTGGGGTTTTTGGGTTGTTTTTTGTTTGTTTGGGGTTTTTTTTTTCTTCCCCCCCAAGGCAGTTCATATCAAGTTTACAGCCAGCAGATTTCAAGTCTGAATCAAGTCCTTCCATTGATTTCAGTTAGACTTGATGAGGATCAATATGACAACCTCTTTAATTGCAGTGAAAAGAAAACAACTTCTCGAGCAGAATATGGCCAGCTTTCTTGATGAACTCATGAGAGCAAATGTGTTGCATTTCCTCCCAGGACACATCTGGACACAGCAATTGTCATGCTCCAGTTGTATTATCTTTTTAGCTATAAAACTCACTCGAGATTTTTTCCTGTCTGTCAGAATTGGACTTGCTGTTTGGACTAGCACCCAGCAAGATTATCATTTTCACATGGCTTAAATGACAATCCAATATGGAAAACCCCTTGTCTATACAGTAATACCTGTAGTATGAGTTTTTAGAGGAGTGAAATTCTGAGTTACAGGGTTTACATTCCTCAAAAGTGCTGAAAGAGAAGGGCAAAATTATTTCTGTAAAATAAGACCTGTAGATAGTAATTAAGTTTTGGTCCCACCAGCACAAGACTTCAGTAAATGTAAGTGAGCTCAGTGGAAGGCCAGCTAAGATGTTCAGGGCTGAAGCATTTGACCTTTAAGGAGAGACTGAATGAACTTGGCTTGTTAAGCCTGGAGAAGACTTCAAGCAGGACCTAAAGCATCCTTCCAGATAACCTTATCAAGAACATAGAGACAGAATCTTCATAATGGTGCATGATGAGGCAACAGACATAAATTGAAACAAGAGCATTTCAGACTTAATGTAAGGAGAGGAGAAACTTTTTCACCTCAAGGACAATCAAGCAGGTTGCCCAGGGATGCTGTGTGTCTCCACACTTGTTGGTTTTCATGACCAGACAATAAATCCCTGAGCAGTCTGGTCTGATCTCACAGATGACTAAGCAGAAGGTTGGACAAGAGACCTCCTGAGGTCCCTTTCAAGCTGAATTACCCTATGTTCAGATGTCAAGATTGATAGTATTTTCCAAAAAATAATAAAAACCAATCCATTAGCCAATTAGCCTGCAGCATCTATGACAAATGATTGATTTAGAGCAACCCTGCAGAGTAGGACTTGGGGATACTGGTGGACAAAAAAAAAATGGATATGAACTGTCAATGTGCACTTGCAGCCCAAAAAAACCAATTATATCCTGGGCTGCATAAATAGAAGTGTGGTCAGCAGGTTGAGGGAGGTGATTCTCCCCCTCTACTCTGCTCTCATGAGACCCCACCTGAAGTACTATTCTCTGATTCTATGAATAGGTGGGATTAGAATTAATCCCTACAAAGCAAATGCATTTGAATTGTGCCCATTGGTATGGGTTTACCTAAAGCAAATACTTGCTAAAATGTTTGTTTGGATGAAAGAAAATTCCAACCTCGAGGGAAAATACATTCTTTCTTGGGAGACGTATCCCAATATTATGTTAAACTATGTGATTTCAATAAGTACAACTAAGAGTAAAATAGCTTTGATTCCTTCCAATCAGCTGGTAGAAATTGGGACTACTGAACAATACAGTTCCTCCTGATGTCCAAAGCTTTTGGAGCACTCAAAGTCTTATGGTAAGCTTGACTACCACTTTTACAAAAAAGGTTTTCCTTTTTCTTACTTTTCTGTTCATTGCAGGTTAAATACACTAAAAGTACAAAACAGTGAAAGATGAGAATTTGTTGAACATTATGAAATACAATGCCTTTTCTGTCTGTCATCATCCAAAGATGATGTAATAAATTTCTTTAAGAATTTCAAATTGTCCTCTTCACTGGCTCAACTTTTTCATAGAGATAAATTCATCTGGAAATATTTTTTCAATATTTTCTGACATTAGAAAGTTGGGAATTTACATAACTAATTAAAAAAAATATTCAGTGGACACACATCACCACCAAATTATTGTCTTTGTAGTAAAAAAAACCATAAATCCTAAAAGCTTTCAGAAGTTTCTAAACCAGAAATAACATCGGCTTCATTAGTATGAAAAAGGCAATATCTTAATTGTCTGTAAGAACTACGGTTTCTAGTCTTACAGTGTATCCTTCTTATCAGTTTGCCAAGCAAGCTGCTGACCTGGATTTTGAAACAAACAGGATCTAAAAATAGAGCATTTGCTAAAATAAGTGTTGCACAGAGACCCCTGCAGTCAGCAATACTATAAATCTGATAAGGACATGCTGCTGTAAAAACATGGTATTTCTGTTATGTGCCAAACTTCAGCTTGATGCATTTAATGTAAGAACAAATATTCTCTTTATGTCACTGTGAATAAAGTGAATTATGTCCCAAAATATACCAACAACGTTGTGAAATTTATATTAAAAATTTACCAGAATATATAGAGTGAAATCTTGGCTTTACTGAAATTCACAGAAATGTTACTATCAATATCAAAAGAGCAAAGTTTTCACCTAGAGAATTTATTCCTACAGACAGATTCTGGAAGCTGTCCCTAAAAGCCAGAATAAACCTCTGAGTCCTGTCTTTTAAGAAGTAGGCTCTAATTTCTTCAGTCCCTTTTTTTCCTAACCTCTATGTTGAAAGTTTCTGAACCTCATTATTTTTTCTTTGCTTCATCTTCAGGTTTGGCCCTCGGGCATTTCTGTCACAGTAGAAGCTAGGATTTACTCCAAAATGCTTAACACTGAAGTCAACAAAAGCTTTGCCAGTTGGTCCTGCGTGACGGCGTATTCTTGCCTCTGATCAGAGGCAATGGCTCTACACAAAGCCACGGTCTCCACAAATGGTATCAAAGGAAGAATCAATGTCTTAGAGAAACTCATAGAGCAGAAGGTTCTTACAGTCTTCTCAAAGACTCACTTTCATTTGCAATCACTCCCATTCCTTGACCAGAAAACCCTACTGACAGTAGGGCTAGACAACAGCAAGCATTTAAAATTTCAGATCCCACATTACCCATTGAAATAGTGGGCAGTTGTAACCCAGAGAAGAACTACAGAAGTATGTTAGGTCTGTTTCTTTTCCAGTCTAAAGGAATGGCTTCCTTTAGTGCCACTAGGCAGAACTGTTTATTTCTCCATGACCACTAAACTCTTATTTTTCCAGTGGCTTGGAAGCCTACTTAAAAACACAATAGTAACTGCACAAGGACTTCAGTTTTCACAAATTAATGTGGCTCCACTAAATTTACTAGAGGATCAATAACATGACCCTGCAGAAGATTCATCCTGGCTGCGTTAGATGTTTGTTATTCATTTGCATTTAGCTGAGTATTAAAGTGATTATGGCTGATATTTGTTCTTGCTGTCCCTCAGACTCAGTTTCTTGCTGTGAGAAATATTTGGTGCACGCTAGTGGTTTTAAATTAGTGTCCACAGTAACTAGAGGTATAAAGAAGCCAATATTGGAGGCTCTCTACTGATACAACTAGAGCACATCTGAGCCCTGCTGCCAAATAGGCCTTTTCTTTCTTTTTTATTTTTTTAAACTACAGTATCTGCTACTTTTGAAGTGACCGAAAAATGTCACGACGCACAAAAATGTTGACAACTTACCTGCTGCATAAGACTTTAATATTTTCCCACATTAAGAAAAAGATTTCCCCTGGGGAATTCAGCCGAGCCAACTGTATGGCCAGTTATACCTGGAGACAGGATCATCAGGATTTAGTCCAATGTTTGTTTCTAACAGATACACAGGACAGCAACGCAGTGGACTGAGCTAAAGCATGCAAGCAATTCAATCTATGTCAGTTCTTTGACGCCTATCACATTTTCACAGTAATGTCTGATAGGTGAATGATGTCATATTAATCCAGCAGTAATTTAAAATAGGAACTTATTTCTATCAACTCATACCACCATTCAGGACAAAGAATAGCCCAGACCTGTAGCCTGGGCAAACTGATGCTGAATTCAAATTATTTCATAGTAGCTGGAGGTCTGACCCAAGAGCTAAATTGCATTTTCAGGAATTTCAGATTGAAATGTTACACAAAACGTCACAGAGCCTCCAAAGGGTGCAGTGAAAGACTTGCATAAGATATATGCACGCATTACTCCACTCACATATTCATGCATGCACACAGACACTCAAAGCACAAACAGATGGCTGTAAAAGAAGTGACATGCCATTGAACAGCCTGGACTGTGAACAAACAATAAAGGGTTCAGGTGGGGTCCAAATGAACCTGCTCCCACATTTGCCTGCAGATTTTAAATCTTCCTCACCAGCACAGAAAAGCACAAGAAAATTTAAAAAAAGGAAAAAAAAAAAAAACAAAACACCGCCACAACACTAAAAACAACAAAAAATCACTCCTTGTTTCACAGTGAATCTCACTAATGCAAGCCTACAGCCCTGCCTCCCCAGGAGCACAGACATCCAGTTCTTTACATCTCCTCCTGATCCTCCCAGGTGGAACTACAGACTGCTGCGTTCAGACCTGTGTGGAATAGCATCACTGGCAAGGATCTTCTTGTCATCAACCCAGTTGCCTGGGAACTTTGTGAGCACTGCAGAAAGGATATTTGAGGGCCTAGCACCATTGAAAAGGGCAGATGATCCAGTAAATTGCATCTGGAGAAGAGTGGTGGCACCTTTAACTCTCTGCCCGAATGAGAAAGCCGTGATAATGAAGAATGTTGAGCCCTGACTTCTTGGTGCCGAGATCCTATTCAGCAGTTTTGGGGACAAATTTTTCTTGAGTGTTGACTGTGGGCCCTAGTTTGTCTTTTCTGGGATTTTAGAGATTTCCCACATATGTTTCAAGTCTTGGCTAGACTTACTATGAACAGACCAGTAGATAGTAACTAGAGATAACAAATTGCTGAAGCCAACCAGGAAATGTAAGGGGCTCAGAAGGTTAGGAGAAAGGCAGCAGTGTCATCAGGGAGAAAACAGATTCAGAAGATGACCATAAATGCCAACAAGAGTGAGGAATTAAGGCAAAAAAGGAAGCAGAGATTTTTACTTTGGTGGAGAGGTGCCTCTCAGCTGCTCTGTGTCCCAGACAATACAATGACATTTGCTAGGAGAGCAAGGGTTTGATTCTATTCAATCAGTAGAAAGATTTTGATGAGTATCAGATTGGATGTTAACAGTAGGTAGAAATAAAGATTTCACTGATTTTAAAAATAAGCCAGTTTTTAAATTGTTTTCCCCAAGAGATAAAATTTCCCCATTCTGTTTAGGGACATAATTGCTTCAGCTGGTACAGTTTCAGAAAGAAACATTTTCTTTTTGCAAGTGTCTTCCTTGACAATCTATCATTTTAATGAATGTAATTAGGGTGAGAAAAGATTGAGTATTTTCTAGGTTTAGCTTCAAAACAAGTTCAAAGTAGGCCATGTGAATCATGGTGTCTGCCAAAAGGTCAAGTTAGTATGATTTAATCAAATGTGTCCAGTGGAGATAGTTTGCAGAACTCACATACAAACCCTTCACAGACTCAGTCCATCAATAGGCTTATTCAAAAATATGGATCCTCTTCTCAGCACATTATAAAAATTCAGTCAAGAAAATAACATGAATCTTAAAACAATTAAATATTGTTTATTACAATATAGTGTTGGCCAATTAATAAAATATCTAAATCCACCCCATACATCTACATCAGCAAGCTGATCCTGACCAATGGCCAGAACCAACAACAAATGAAGCAGCGTTATAATAAAGGTTATCAGTTAACACATAGCCATTCATTTTTAAGATGATTTAAAAGATTCTGTTTTCTTTTAGTATAATATACATACTATAGGTTTCTCATTAGGTATTTCAATAATATAAAAGATAAGACAAATGAAGATTCAATATATGACAAAAAATATCATATTTGCATACTTTTCCCTTGTGGACAGTAAAATTAATGCTTTGCAAATATGCCAATTTAGAAGAACAAATTATCTGAATGTGTTTCACAAATTATACCTTAAATTAATTTGCAGTATAATGTACCAGCTGCAGTGCTCATTTAGTTTCTATAGGGAAAATTCTCTAAGCAGCATCAATAAGCAGTATGCTTTATATCCACATGCAAGCTTTTTTTACTGTAATTAATTTGGCATGTTATAGTTAACATGTAGCTGCACTTCCCAATTCCTTATCTACTATCAAATTAGCTATTTACCTAAAACAAACAAAGCTGCTTATCCTGGTATTACAAGTAGCAACAAAGAAAAAAATTTAAACTCACCCTGTTGATGGCAATAGCTGCCACAGTCTTGTTTACTGCCTTTGGTTAAAAAAAGAGAAGAAAAAAAAAAAAAACAAATAACAAAAACCCCTGCTTTCAAGAAACCAACATAAAACCATATCCTGAATTCACCTTCAAAGTAATTTTTTCACATCAGCAACGAATTGAAAGAGGCTTCCACACAACTGTAACTTTCTAGCAAAGTCAAAGCATTTATTCTCCTTCGCCATGTGGATTTGCTGTAGATGTTAAAAAAAAAAAAAAAAAACAGCTAAAATAACCTTAAAATTAAGGACCTTGTCATTAAGTATAATCTAAGCAAAGAACTCCAGATGGTAACCTCAACAAATATCAATAAACGGCAAGCGTAGCAAATCAATGGATTATGATCCAGGATGTCTCAATATGACAGACTCATTCTGAGATGCCACAAGAATATTCTTCTGCAGAAAGGCACTTAGGAAGCAAGACCAAGCACTAATATTTCTTCATGGAAATTAATATTAATATACTTCAGTTCTAGGACTTGGGCTTTGAACCAAGTGTCATCTCTGCATGTTTGCTCTGTTCCATCTCTCCTGAAACTCACTGCAACATGCCCCATTTTGAGGTCAATACAGTCATACCACCCCTGGTTTCACAATAAATGTGATTAAATCGTTCGGGCTTGTTTCAGAGGCAGGATCCAAGTAATACATTCCTTATATCAGTTAAAAAGATCGATTTGGGGAACACTCTAATCTAACAACTCTCAGTACAGCCAGTACTTTTTTTAATAATTAAGAAGCTACACATCCCATTCAGTGTTGGTGGGAGGGCAACTATTCTGAAGAGTATGTATAAAAATTCTGCTTTCAATTCCATGTATTTCTTCATCACACATTAAAATTAAGTTTCCCTGCAAGTAACTAGAAGACATGTTATACACATACAAGCAAATGAAATTGTAATTCAAATCAGATTTGCAGAGAAAATATATCTGTGAGGATTTTCTGACCTTGACATCAGCATGAGTTGGTAACTGAGAAAACAGATAATTGCCAATTTCTTTTTATATATTCACTGAACTGTTTTGGTTCAGAAACTCAGAAATTCTGCAGAAGATCTGACATCTAATTATCGTATTTAAACAATAAATATAATGTACATACAATGAAGACATCTATTTTATTCAACAGAGTAGAAACAGAATTGAAAATACATTAGAAACAAATAGCAACAGACGTGACCTGCTGATGATTCTCAGCACGATCTGCAAACCTGTAACTGTCTCCTGTATGTATTTTTTTCTGGTAGCTCCATTTCAGCTTTATACAGGGAGAATAACTTATCAAACTTTAGAAGTCTCATCAGACACAAAGAAACTTTTCTGTATTCACCATAACTATCAGGAGACTATCAGTATGGGTGGTTTATATGATCCTCATCATCACATACCATTAAAAGAGTTGATCAATGCTTATCCTTCCAGTAAGCTGTAGTAAATTTTTGCACGACTTATATACTCCTATCAGAAGAGCTATTTCAAGGTAGTGCAACGAAATATTCCCAGGACCAAAGCAGGTACCAAAACCTACACAATCAGACCCTAAGCACAGCGTCTTTCACAGCACTGACTTCCTCCAACTAGTAGATGAGTAGAGCCCAGTGGAGAGATACAAAAGAGACTGGCTGCACTGGTGTGTGCACATACACTGAACTGGTAGCACTGGATGTGAATAAACTTTGCCCTGTACAAAAAAAAAAAAAGTGATGCACCTGACATTCTAAATCCACATATTTTTAAGCTTTCAAGTTAACAGAGTGGGTAGATTTGCATCTATTTCCCCCTTCCCTGTGCACACCTATACCCATGCACTTCAGCATCACACTTTCTGCCGTATGAATCGCAGACTATAGGGACATTTCATAGAATCATATAGAATCA
>VZTO01025687.1:0-24789 GCA_013400615.1 Syrrhaptes paradoxus
TAGTTCCTGTATGTCTTTTTTCTTCATTCCTCTGCAACGTCCCCTCCCATATCCATTTTCTAAACTTTAAACCAATTTTACATATTAAAATATTTAGAAATACAAATAATATACCCAATAAAATACATTAATTATGATGAATGATAACGGGAAAGAAAATCTGGCATAGTTGTCTATGTGGTAAGGATTTTTAACATGGAAGCAATCAAAGATACAGAAAAGTCTTTTCATTACGGACATTGGTGAACTACACCCTCTGTGTTTACTTCTCTCCCTTTTTCCATTGGTACTGGTTTTGCTATTCTTGTGTGAATTGTTCTTGTTCGTATCATCAGGGGCACTGCAACTGTTAGTGACTTTTGCCAGGACTCCATTATTCTCTTCTTCAGCCTCTTCATCCTCATCCTGACAGGAAACAAACCAGCAGGTACTTAAGTGCATGTTTCATCACTTATTTACTTTAGAGCTGCAGCAAATAACAGCATTTTTCTTAACGACTTCCCCTGTAGCTCACTCCTTGATTTCAAGGGTGAGCACGTACACATACCAGACATCTCCTTTCAGCTTTCAAAGCCCCTTTTACAGGAAAAACACTGACTTAAACAACATCTTACTGCAAAAGCTTTTGTACGACTCTCGAGCAAAGCTGGATTTTTTTCCAATATGGCCCACTAAGCTTTACTTAAGACAGCAACAAATCCACAAAATGCACAACAATAAGCTGTCTTCTAATGAGGGAAAATACTGGCAAAAGTCAGTGCCTAGAACGTAGGTAAAGCAAAGCCCCAGCCTGGAGATGCAGAAGGTGGGGGAGCTGCCAGACCAGGTAGTCAAGATTGTTGCACCCCAGTGTTCCCAGTGCTTTGTGATGAAAATCAAATTACTTTAAAACAAACAAACAAACAAACACCACAAAAAAAGAGGATCATAAAGAGGGACAAGCCTCACAACTAATTCAATACTGAATAGCTCATACTACTTTCTTTCAAGTCCTGAAACCCATGCTTTATATTCAAAGTTATGCTAAGGTTAAGCACATTTTTATGTGCTTCACTGCATCAAAGACAGCTCTTCAGAGAATGTTGTATAAGCCTTCTGGTGGGTTTTTTTTCTTTGATTAGAAATGGCTCAAAGCCATGAAGTTCATGTATGAAATCTTCACCGTTTGAAGTCAGTGGTTTTTCTGTTACTGACTCAGGGGACAGCATTAGGCATCAGCTGCAGCTTCAGCTCTAAACACAAACTTTCTTCAATGTTCTGGGGTGTTTAGTTTGAGATATTGCAGAGATACCAGCAGATCCAAACTACAAAGAGTGGTTCCAACTTTTTATCTAAACTAAACCCAAATTTGTATAGTTGGAGGAGGGGTCATTTTAATTCAGGCAGGCATACACATAATTTTAATTTTCTCCTGATTACTTTATTACCTTCCAAATCAATGAGTGGCATACAAAGGGCTAAAAATTTGTGAAATGTAGAATGCAGAACCTTTTTCCTCTGACCAATTTGCTTTTTCCATTTGCATCATGAGAAGAAATAGATTAGACAAGGACAAACTTTAGAAAAGCAAGAGATGTACAGCCCTATGTGTAGCCACACAAAAAACTCATTGAGAAATATCCAGCTATTAAAGTCAAAGAAAGCTCATTAAGCCACATAAGTGATCTCCATGCTGGTGCAGAATTGCTCCTCTGCCCAGGGTACTTGTAGATGGCACAATTCTCAAGCCTTTCTTAATCTAAAATTAGTAACGTCCTTGAAAATTAAAGTGAAGTCTGGAAAATGTCCTCAGACTGCCATGAATCAGTGAAGCAGAACAGATTGAGATAGAAAAAGGGATTATTACTGCTTTTCATTTTCAATTTGCCAGGAATATCCGGTATATTTTATTTGAGAGAGATAAACGTAGCTCTACACAACGTGTCATCCTAAAAATACACTGACTACAAAACCTTGCTCATCCTCCACCTAGCCTCCTGTGGCTGTATGAGAATTTTTAAACTAAAGACCAGGATAAAAATCTGCCTATAAAACATTAAGAAGAATAATCCATGAAATTCCAGTCTGAACCTTAAACAACCCCCAGGGTAGTACTAAAACTCAAACCTGGAGTTTTACTTGGGGCCTAATTCTGTTATAAATACCTAGCTCTTCTGCTTCGAAAAGTTCAGGCAGCTGAAGGAAGCACTGGGGATGGCAGAAGAGCCTTTGTCAGCAGCGCCTGGCACTCGAAACAAGGCACCAGAGCAACAGCCTAATGAATGCACTTGGCTGTTCAAAAGTTAAGAAAATAAAGAAACCTGTCAGAAGAGTCCTGACTTTTTTTCCACTGCTCTCATTTTTCAGAAAGGGAAAAAAGAACAAAACAACATCTATACTTCAAAACTGGCAGGATTTGGGGCATTACTCATTGTAAGAGTCTTATTTGTCTCTTGGGTAGGGCTGGCTAAAAGTTGTACAGAATTAGTTTTACTGCAGAGCATGAAAGGACACTGCATACACACCATTTTTTCACACAATTGCACATGTACAATTCACAGGAGGCTCATGCTTTATTAGGCTGTTCTTAATTCCTTTCTACTCCCCAAGTGGCAGTTGCAGAAAATACCGTACATGGTGCACATGTACTCGATTCTATTTGCAGTGTTACAATGCAGCACTCTTGCCCAACTGAGAGGAGTCTATAGCAGAAGTGCTGTATCACGTTGCTTGAAAAGGAAGCTAGGCTAGAGGAGAACCACAACTGCTAGTTTATAAAAACCGACAGTCTTATAAACAGACTATCGAGAGACTTTTCCAACTCACTATGGAGAAGTGAATGTGATGAAAGACTAAGCTGGTTTACATTATATTAAAAAAAAATGTGTTGCAAGTGTTCAACTGTGGCTTTAATTTTAAGTGCCACACCAAGTTTTCTCTGGATTCCAGCTGTCAATGAGAAAATGACAGCTGTCATTAAGGGCTCTGTTCAGATACAAAATCAGTAGCATCCAGGGAAGGTACTGTAAATCATCTGAAAAGCACTGTAAAGGCACCTGCTACTGTTTATATTAATTGAAGGGTTTGCTGACATCTAATAACTGACAGAATTGAGAAAAGTTGTCACTTCCTTTGAATAATAAAGATGCTCAAGATTAAAAATATTTCAACCTAGAGCACTGCACCCCTAAAAGACAAGAAACTCGGGATTTTGAAGAGGAAGCCTCTCCATTTAGGCAGCCTGTTACGCAGTTGATGTGAATGGCACATTTTGTCTGACCTTCCTTACAGCAGGTGGTTCCTCTGCTTTTGCATTAGCTCTGAAGCTGTCTCTGTGGGTCCTGGTTCACATGATGTGAGACACCACCAGAGTGTGGATATGATGAGCTCTTTCACCAGTTTATATTCTAAACTGGAAGCCCCAAAGTCTTCAAAAGGACATGATACGCCAGTGCCCAACTGCTTTAAAGAGCAAACCACAAAGAAAACCAGTACAACTAATTCCTGTACAAGGCAGAGGGTTACATTTTCAATTCATCTCCTACATTTATTTACATAATTCTGAATGCAAATTTTGTATCAGCTCTCATGTGGGAATAACAAACTTGGAAGTGATATTTCTAATTAACCTGTGTCCACAAGAGAATATTATAATGAGGAGAACACATTTATGATAATAATAGTCACACAGAAATTTGTTAAGTACCTGCTAGACAGTGACATGAGATTTTAGCTGCTGCTTCTGTCCTTGTGATGTCTGATTTTACAGTGAGAAATGAGAAGTATAAGTCAGGTGTGCTCTCCATGGCACCCCGCTCAGTAAGCAGTGCTTGTCCTTGGCTACAGTAGGAAAAGGACATGACAGAGTCATGAGTCGGATGATCTAGGACCAACCCACATGTCCCTTCCCTTATGTGGCTGTGTGGGCAAAGAAGTGAGTCGGACCAGCTTGCTCACCCCTGGTGTGCAGCAAAAGGCAGGAATATGCCTGAAGTGACAGATCATCCCCTTCACTCACCAAATCCATCAGAAAACTGTACCCTAAGCCTTTCTTCATTCCTTACGTTAGGGCTATACCTCCACTTACTCCATGTCTTCCAAGTACTTGAGTGCCCACGTCTTCCCCATCTGCAAGCACTAGGACGTTCCCCAGTTGAAAGGGAATCTGACACAGGTAGGCAAAGGCAAGGGCAGTCATAAGTGCCCTTCACAGATCCAAAGATGTTTAATCATCCAAGCACTGAAACACTCTCTTCTTACCCAAACTTCTAATAAGGTTGTTTGGGGTTTTTTTGTGCTCTGTGACCAAAATGACAACCACTTACTTCACAAGATGGATACGCTGAGAGGGAATTGTCACTAATACTACCTTGCCAAGAAAATTACTTTCAGGCTTTCTACTCAAATCCTCATTTGAAATGAGTGTTTGCCCATTTGCAGACACTCCCCCATTAGATTTTGTCTTTTAAAACCCACTGGGTGGCTCAGCTTTGTGTCCGATTTCAGTCCTCCTTTGCACACCTAGATCTAATGACAGTTTTGAACCCATTCCTGTGCGTTTACAGAACCTCTCTCTCATCCAAACAGCCAAAATCCCGTATTAATTGTCGAACTATATAGGCATTAAAAAAACCACGTTCTTCATTGTTTTAGGCTTTTCCACCTGAATTCAATATCCTGTTTCCTGAGCCAACTGAGGAGTTTGCTTAGGCACTTGTGATACTCTGTTCTAGTTTGGCTTAGTTAACAATCTTTCTTCTTCTGACCATTTATCCCTACAGCACTCAACCACACTTCTTCCTGTTTTTTTTTTCTGTTATTCTTACTTTCTGTGTTTTACTTTTTCCTATTCATCTAGAAATTTCTTAAGCTGCTTAAAATTTCTTCGATCGTGCATATTAGATTCAGTTCCATAATTAAAAGCTGCAAGACAATCAGCTTCCAACTGTCTTGTGATATTTCTCACTGCTTACAAAAGCAGTGGTAAACACTGGAAATGGAAGATGTGATAAAACTTCTTCATGAACCTGTCCTGATTATTTCAGCAAGATGACAACCACCAGACTCAAAAATGCCTGTTGATTTTATCCCTTTTTATTTTAAGTGTATTTCACAATATTTCAGAGATGTGAGAAGGTCATTAGAGCAGCAAAAAGTGCTGCTATAACAATGATGCAGAACAGAAACTGAATCCCAGTCTGAAATTCAGCTGCAGCTGTTGAAAGAGGTGTAAATGGAAGGTGCTAACAACCTGATAGATCTAATATGTGAAACTGCTAGTAGACTGAGTCAAGTACCATGCATGTGCAGAAGGTCTCATAAACAGAATGTGAAAAAATTGTTTTGCTGTATTGCTGTAAGATTAAGTCAACAAGCTCAGTCTAGGTTTTGAACTGTAAGTGTATGTCATTCCTGGGGAGATAACAAGTGCCTATGATTTTTGTGATACATCTAGCACACTGTTTGATAAATGGCCATAAAGTCCATGCCAAAAGAGAGAATCATGATGGAAGGATGTTTCAGTTTGTTTGATCTCTTCCAAAAAGTCCCAGGTTTCTTTTTCATAGGGTTACTCTGTTCTCACTGTCCTTATTCTAAAATGGACACTTCCTTACCTGCATTTACCATTAGTGCTAAGACAATTCATTCCCTTTAGCAGGTACAATTAATTAGTCTGTTTTGTAGGGCAACAATCTGAGAATTAAAATACCTTTGGAAGTTCCTTTGAACTGAGTCGATGAAGAGTGCAGAAATGAGCCACAGCATACTCTAACAGTGCTCCAAAGATGAAACTGAAGCAGATGCCGAGGTACACATCAATTGCCTTGATAAAGCAATTAGCATTTGGGAGTGAAGTTCTGGCTCCCATCATCAGTGTGGTCATAGTAAGGACTGTGGTAACACCTGTGGAATCAAAAAATATAGGTTCTGATAAAACATGGAGAGCAATGAGGGCCTCTGCTGCAAGGGCCCTGCTACAAGACAGTTTTTCCTGGCTCTGTGAACTCCTAGTATGACACATCATTTAATGTGTCATGTCTTGGAAAGACGACTTTCAAACGAACTTGTGATTCTAAAGTTAAATGCCTAAAAACACTCATGAACAATGTTTGTAAAGCTGAGAAGACTGGAAATCAAAATGAGAGTGATTTTGGTGTCATGGAATATATATTTATGATTAACACATTATTATTGCAATACTGTGCAAATGCTCCCTTTAAAATATTCAGATAATATTTTGCTCAGTGCAATTGCCCACTGGCCTCATTTGATGTGAAATCTTTCTTTCTTCTCTATTCTGTAGGAGTGTTTTTCCCACCCCACCTGCAGTCTGATCAGAACTGATTTGCATTCTTTCCCTTTCAGAATATCCTTTGTTTGAAATTAATTATATTTAATCTCTTATAATTCTCTTATTATTCATGTGTTAATTAGTATGTATCATTAGACCTCACAAAAGCCTCATCATTCTCTCTAGGCATGCTATGTGTTTGGATATGTTGAAATAATTTCCAAAATGACTGAGTTTCTTCCTTTGCTTTCCTTTCCTTTGCTTTCAGCAGCCTCCCCTGCCTCCAAGTCTCCTGTAGCTCCCAAAGACACTTTCTTAAAGAATAACAGAGATTTAAGGGGAATCTGCATGATGTACTGTGGATGGAAAACCAGAAAAGTAATTCCATGAAACTCAGAAACGTTTGCAACTTTTGGAAAAGGATGCTATGTACATGCAATAAAGCACCTCAATGATCCAGCTCTTGGGGTTTTTTTATTTGGTCTTTTTTGTTTGGTTGGGGTTTTTTTTTGTTTTATTGCTTCTCACCTATGCAGATTCTGGCTGGAACTGACGACTGGCTTATCCAAAATGATACCCAGGAGAGCACAACCAGCAGGATTGACGGTACATAGGTCTCTAGTATGAAATATAAGATGTTTCTCTTGAGTTCAAAGTGAAACACTAGTTTAGGGTAACGTCCTGTGGAAAGAGCAGGAAAAAAAAACTCACGAAGGTGCAATTCATGAAAAGTTCTTTAAATTATCAGCCTTTGTTAATATTGTGCATTACAATGCAGCAAAATCTTAACAAACAACCTTGAAAAAAATGAAACAACATGCTAAAAAATTCTATCATGAAAACTAGAAATTGAACTGAAGGAAAAAAATCGAAACACCCCGTCATCATATCCAGAGTTTCCTTAAAGACATCTTAAATTAGAAATTCACTGAGGATTAGCGAAGGAAAAAATAAATCCATCAACGTGTGGAAAGGATGTTTCATTGTATAACACAATGCAAGGAAAATTGAAATCACATATGTATTTAGCTGTGGCTATTCATAAGAATTACCACAATGAGCTACTCTATAAATTAGCATAATAACAATTGTAATTTTATGAAGTTGACACGGATCCTTATCTTTAATTGCCTCAGATATCTGGTTTCTTTTGCTCTTCTTTTCATTTACTGTTGCACAAGATGTGGATCAAAGGTACCTTCTCCGATACTGCTGACCTACATCTTATATCCCACATAAAAACAAACAGTGTCTTTGCATTTCACTATCTGTCTTTTCTTTACCTTAGTGCATTACTGTGTTTGTGCTGTTCTGAGCAGTGTCACTGCTGTGGCACAAATGGGTTGCTTCTAAATGAGTGATTTCCAGAAGATGAAAGTTTGGGCTCACAAAGACAGAATTTCGTTTCATTAGTGAACTGCACACTGGTAAGCAGAGCCTGAATTGGATATCCAGCTCACTAACAGCAAAATTTGGCTATGTGTGGGCAAGAGAAGTGCAGGATCTGAGATCATTACCGGTCCAACAGGTCAAAGTAAGGCAAAAGCTTGCTTTTTATTAACTTAAATGAGCAGAACAGACTTTTATTCTGGGACCCAAAGTTCAAAATTAAGTGTTAAAGTATTTAAGTTTTTTAAAACATTATTTTAACAAAATTCTTGAACCAGAATATCAGTGAGAGAGTAACGCTTGAATATACTGTGGGCAGATAGCTTTGGCTTCATCTATTTTAATCCAACAAATGGTGATCCTTGCAACCTCTGTTTGTTTCCAGTGCTGAGTGCTGTGAGTCAGGACAGAACTACAGAACGGTGAATGCACTTTAGCAGCAACAATATACGCATAGACAGGCTATGTGTGCATCCTTCAGGTGTGCTGTGAGACATGGAGTCAAAGAAGAGTACTTTTAAGATCTTGAAGTGCAAGTAATGGATGACAAGAAATGTCTTCCTGCTCCCAGGCTAGAAAAGGGATGGCTAAATTTCCATTTTTAAAAGTACAAATTGCATCCAGAGAACAAAAAGGTTTTATAGAACACTCAAAATCACAAAGAATCACTAGATTTTGTAGTCTGATGCCAATCACAAATCATTAAATTTCCCCAATTATCCTTTGCTTTGAACTCAAGTCACTTTGACTGGAATAGAATCCAACTTTCACACAGACATCTAGATTTAATCTGAGGATATCTAGATATGCAGCACTCACCATTTCTCTCCGTAACAAGGTACAGTGATTAAAGTCATTCTGTCTGTTAGAAAGGTATGCCTCATTTCTAATCTTAACCTGATTTCAGCTTTCTGCTTTGTTGACTCTGCCTGTTCACTAATTAAATAGTCCTTCGGTAGTCAGCTCTTTCTCCTCCTGAAGGTACAAATACACTGTATTTAGGATTCTTCTCTGTAAGTTCAACATACTAAGTTCTTCAAGTTTCTGACTGATAGAGAAAAGGATACAAAGATGGACAGTAGACTTTAACTCTCTCCATGAGGCAGGAGATACAAAGATGATTTGTACTGTTATAATCATTTTTATGTGAAAAGAGAAATATTACCCTCCTGTACCTCTATCAATACTGTGATTTTTACCAATACAGGTATTTCAGTAAAAGTCATTTTGCCCACCAAATTGATTTTAAGTGTAAGCAGACTAAAGTTAAGCACTCAAAAGTGAGGAAGTACAAAATTCCCAGCTGACTGTGCAGCAATACTTCTGCTTCTGTCTCCACTCATCCTCACACTAAATCAAGCTCTTGGGCTATCAAAAAGTACTCAGTCTGTACAATAAGAGACTATAGCATAAAGTGTATTTAGGGAAAGAGAACTGGGATTGTACAGGCAATCATAAATCTGTGGCTTCCCAGTGTGCAAGAGCAAACATTTAAAACCTTAATAAAAACTCTCAGGATTGCACCATCAAGCTGAGTGGTGCAGTGGATACAATAGAGGGAAGGGATGCCATCCAGAGGGACCTGGACAGGCTGGAGAAGTGGGCTCATGAGAACCTAATAAGGTTCAACAAGGCCAAGTGCAAGGTGCTGCACTTGGGCAGGGGCAATCCCAGGTACTTCTGTAGACTGGAGGAAGAACTCCTTGAGAGCAGCCCTGTGGAGAAGGACTTGGGGGTCCTGGTGGATGAGAAGCTGGANAAGAGAAAGCTGGGGGGAGACCTCATTGGGGCCTTCCAGTACTTGAAGGGAGCATATAAACAGGAGGGGGAGTGACTGTTTATAGGGGTTAATAGTGACAGGACGAGGGGGAATGGTATTAAACTAAGAGAGGGGCGATTTAGGTTGGATATTAGGCAGAAATTTTTCACTGTGAGGGTGGTGAGGCACTGGAACAGGTTGCCCAGAGAAGCTGTGCATGCCCCATCCCTGGTTGAAACTAGATGATCTTTAAGGTTCTTTTCAACCCAGGCCATTCTATGGTTCTATGATTCTATGATTTTCTCAATTATGTTTGTAATCTTCTAGGCTGCTATTTAACTAGAACTCAAAACGGATACTTTTAAACAGAAAGACAAGGCTTTCTCTGCAATTCCTGTACCCTGAACTGTCATTACGTGGCACAGTTGCAGCTAGCACATAAAGGACAACAGCATGGCCACTGAGAGTGAGGGGAGGGTGCCAATCCACAGCTTGTGTGAGGGTGTAGAGGGTGCAAACCATCAGCAGGAGACTGAATCCTCCACAAAAGTTGTTTGTTTTGTGTTTCTCTGCTGAACAAAGGGAAGGATGTGGTGCCATGTACCCAATAAAGGGGAGAGACTGGACTGTGCTTCCTGCAGGGTACCACAGGCACTTGGGAGTTCCCGTGGTTCAGCCTTAGAGCTTGTCTTTAAGAAGGAAAACTCTGAAATAGCCAATACATAACAGACATACAACAACACTGTATCCTCGTTAGCACCCTACAACTGTATCTCTGTTCACCTTAGTACAAAAGCCAAGTGTGTACATAGAAAGTTAGTTCAAAATATCAAAATTGAAAGTCACACTTTGCCACTTTGCTGCAATTTCCAAGTGTAGACAAGCCCTTTGAATGTTCCTGTGTTCTTCCGTGTTATTTTTCCTGATGCCAGAAATTTCTAAAGCAATGTGAACAACAAAAAGAAATAGTGATGTAACAGCTTATAGCTGAGTGGCTTTTTGGGGAACAAAGACAAGACATTTCTCTAACCTTAAGGCTTTTGGCTTGCCAGAATCCAAAGAAGCATCATGGACATGATAATAACAGTGTCAACATTTCTCTAAAGAGTTCAGAACAGCTTTTATAATGGAAATTTTGAAGTAACCTATATATAGAACTCATATGAGCTCCTCCTGTAATAAACTGAAGGAAGAAGTAGCAAAGAAAAATTATGCAATGCATACTTATCATGCTAAAGAAGTGAGCAATGGGACAAAATGAAGATAGGGAAATATTACAGTCCTTTTCTCCTCTCCACTCCTCATGTACCAAAAGTTATCATCTTTAACAAGAAACAGATTTGCTATCCCTCTTACATGGGTTTCATATGAGACAGTAATGATGCATTTGCCTTTGACTTGCACCTCTGAGGCTACGGTGCCATCAGTAAGATCAAAAGTGAAACAGGTTCCTGTAATCCTAGTCCTGGCTTTACCAGAGTTAAATCAAGTACAGCTCAAGTTAACAGTCCAACACAGTCAAGTCTGCCTCTTGCTTGAGTCTTCTGACAACAAAATATTTGTATTAAAGATGCTTTTTCATTCAAGTTTCTGGCCCATGATGGATGTCACCTCAATGACTTATATTTGATAATGTGATAGAAATAATCTCTGTGCAGACATCTAACTCTGTAACAAAGGCACAATGTTAGTGTTTAGGAAAACATGGAGTTACTGTGTTTAATAGTATCTCAGATTAATCTGAATCTAAATGGCTGTCAGTATACATACTCTAAACCCACCAGAAGGTGAGGTATTCTACTTAGGTCACCCCACAGCAAAAGGAAATTAAACTGAGTTACTTGGGCTTTATAGAATTTACTAGAGGGTGGAAGTACAAAACTAGACAGTGGCTCTAGCTTATAGATGAAGAACAAATCTAGATAGTAGACTATAGTCTCCATACCTACTCTAACACTCTCTACATCTTTAAAAAAAAAATCAAATTTCACTCAGTTCCAGCTGACTACTTTTGTTTCAGTACCATAAAAATTATACCAGCATAGGGTCTTTCCCAGTAGGTGAGCAGGGGCAGGTCAAGGTCTAAGGCAGATCTTTCTAAAAGCAAGAAAAACTAGTTTATTCCTCTTTATTACTTGTCTTTTAACTTTGGCTTTTGGCTTCTAAAAACAATATTGTAATTTACAGCACTGCCTATCTGACACTTCACATAGATCTTGCCATAATACTGATTTTATCAACACTTACTATTGCTGCACTGCCCAAGAAATAGATATAAACCCAAACAGTCTTCCTTATCACCCTAGGTTATCCATTTTTCTATTATCCCATTTTTCTATGGTATCTGTTCCCCACTGATGGTAGAATGCCATCTCTGCCCTTTTCTGCTGCCCTCTGACCAGCGGATGATCACAGCAGAGGTACCTGAAGGAAGGACTGATGCTCTAAAATGCTATCAGTAGTTCTTAACTTCCACTCTAGTGTTACGAGATGGGAGCATTTTCCCCATAGTTACTTTCTGTGGACTTTTTGGTGAACTCTACTCCAGTAAAAGACTGTTCCACATCACTCTTTATGCAAGAAGCACTTTGGTACCCTGCACAGGAGTGTGCAGTCAGGCACAAAGAACACATTCTTCTCTATCATGAAATATGTATGCTAACCCCTTGGGTGCCAGCTAAAACGTGTGATGTACATCTCACACAAGAATGTCAGTATAACTCTACTGATGCATCATTTTCTTCTCTTCTTGCACCTTTTAAGGACACAGTATGGGAAAGCTTTAAACAGAACTTTACTGCCTTAACTATGTGTTGAAAATGTAGTTTTCAGTGTGCATTTTTTTATTGTGTGTTTGAAATGAACCTATGTGTTAAGGAATGCATAGTGTCCCCACTTTTATACAATAAATAAGTTGGCAAACTGAAATGCAATTCTCTGACTGATGTAGGATGCTAAGGGTGTTGATACACATGGTTAATACTTTTTTTACAGCTCCTTTGTCCCTCCCTCAGAGATCAGTCTTCTGCTCTTCACAGTCAAAACCTTACAAACTACCTCTTCTCTTACTTGTTCTTCAGAGGTGAACTAAAGGAAATGAAAGATCAGATCATGGTTCGCAACATGTGTTTCATCTTCATGAAAATGCTTTACAAATAGTGAGTTTGAAATTCAGATTTCCCAAGAATGAAACAAACCCTTTCATGCAGTGTTTGTGTGCAGATATATTTATCTGTTTAGCTTACCTGTAAAAAAATTTGCAGAAAATGATGCCACAGGAAGTTTTCCAAGTGTTTATGTGTATTTCTGTCTATACTACAAAGAACTTCCCAGAAGTTAATAAAAAAATGCCTCTTCTTAATATCCTTGATATTCATTCTATTTGTTGCATTTTCATATGTTTTTACATTACCTTAACTTATTCAATGAATTTTCCAAAACTGTTTTCTTTCTAACTGTTCTGCATTGCAGAAATATCACAAAAACAACTCATGATGGAGGAATTTTCAACATCAACTCCAGTGGAAAACCTTACTTACAGAGAGGGATTATAAGAGCTCAGATAGGTAAATTGAACATAACATGGTAACTAATGTGTATGCATATGTAACATCTTGAACCTTAGTTGAGGCTGACCAAAGACTCGGCAGATAAGATTATACTGAATATGGTTATGAAATTGTTGGTCAGCCCTGTGTGGCAAAGAAGAGGTTCTCAGAAATAACAGTGGGAGAGCAATTACAGATTATAAAAGAGCTGTTAAAGGGAATGAGAGAAGTTACTCAGTGTACCATACCTCAAAAAGGGAAGAATTGAAAATCCTAGAAAAGTTTGATTTTTAACTAAAAAATCTCGTGAGCCTTGGGAAACTGCAGATGGGCCTGTAGGACAAAGCAAGGTAGTGCCTCTATTTCAAAAGAGACTGATGAACATACACTCTGTGTAGGAGTCTGTTACATTTATTCATTCTTATGCACCCTTTATAGTTTATATATAGTTTATACACTTTTGACTTTCAGATCACTAATTATAAATGAGAGCAACTCATTGCTGGCTTAGTTGTGACCTCCTACCTGAGAAGTCAGTGGAGAGGGGTCAGCAAAACTTCAACACTGCACAGCCAAATGGGGTCTGTAAAGCAGGATTTGTGATAGACATCAAAACCCTGGCAGTCACTGCAGACAAGGAACAGCAGCCAGCTCCCTTTGCAGTCTTTTTCAAGAGGGAAAAAGTCTTGTCTTTGTGCATCAAGGAGAGGAGAATGACTTTATGCTTTTGTCTCTTCTTTCCCTCTGTTCTGCCAAAATAATAACATTCGAACATGCCATTTTGGCTGACTTCACAGTTTTCTAAGCAGGGAAGTGCACTGAGAGCCCTGACTGCCTGACATAACTCTCCCTGCCTTCTGGGCTCAAGCTGAAAACCCAGTGTTAGACTAGATAGACTTGAGCAAGCTGACCCTCTTCATTCCTACTGCTGCTGAGGACTTGGCAGAAGGGTTGCAGTAGTGAGAGCAAGGCTTAAGGAAAGTTGTTGGCCAGCAGAAAAGCTATCAACAACCAATTAGCCTCAAGTATTAAATGATAGTTTGGCTTCTTTGTCCCATTAAAAATGTTAATTGAGAATAATTAGCCATCACTTGCTGTGAAAACAGAGGCATTTATCAAGTGGGAACACATGGGGTCTGTCCTGTGCCCAGTACAGCTCACTAACAAATGTGATGACATGCCAAGTGTCTTTTAAGAGAGGAGCGTTAGCACATTGGTGAATAGGATTAGAGTTCAAAACTATCTCAACAACTATCAACCTGAGTAAAACAAGATGCAATTCAACAAAAGCAAGTACAAAGTCCTACACTTAGATGGGAATTACTGCTTCCCTAAAGAGGGCACAGGAAATATGTGGCTACAGGGCAATAAAGAAGTACCAGAAGGAATGGCAAGCTGAACAAGGTCAAAAATGCACAACAATTTCCTGCAAGAAAAGCAAACATCAACCTGGAATCAATAAAGGGGAACGGAGTTCATGAAATGCATTAAGTAAACCCTTTCCTCTGTGGAAGATACCCGGTGGGAACGGGTACCCAGTTTTGGCTGCTGCACATCAGCAAAGATATGAGAAATTCAATGGGAGACCAACAGCAAAAACAGGAGATCTAGGAAACTTTTTATATGAATTAAAAAGAGGTAAAGTGTTGGTCTGAGAAAAGATATAACTGTCCTGAAAAAGTGAAAGGGCTGCTGAAAAATAGGAGGAAATTTGTCTTCTATATCCACGTAATGGGTTTGAAATGCAGCAAGGGATATCAAGATTAGACATGAGGAAAATATGCGTGTAATAATCACCAGACAAAAATCATCTAGGGAGGGTGAAGCAGACACTTTGGTGGTTTGTCTAACTTACTTCTAGAAACATCTCTCAGGAATTAGGCTGAAGATATAGATGACCTTGCCTTGCAACATGAGAATAGATTAAATTAATTCTTAAAGTACATTTTGAAGATTATTTACACAAAGCTGGATTGTAAAAGTCCTTCATTGCTTTTATGTTTTTCCAATAAGAAAGACAAGCTTTTATATCACTATTTATTACTCTGATAATGCAAGTGGTGTTGGCTAGTCAGCTAAAATAAAAACTCAGCAGTCATGGATGCACATAGATGGTTTTGGGGTCCAAGAGTGTATCAGTGTATGCAGAATAAGGACTAAAAAGATGTGTAGCAAGTGGTTCTAGCAATTAATTTACCTATATCCAAAATGAAATTTGTCTGTACCAAAACAAAATCAACACCAAACGCTAGCCAGCAGTCTAGCTAACACTATTTGAAGTGACTTACTATTATGGATTACAACAATGTGATTACTGTTACATGATACATGCTTTTCTATAAACAAGATTAATCCACAATGTCCTTTCCTTAAATTTATTGAAGTTACTTATGCAAGAATTTTGCTGACCACATTTTAAATTTGGCTCTGTCAGTGCCTTTACATGAACTTGGGATTTACACTGTTGTGCAGTATTTCACTTGCATGGCAGCTGTGCTGTCTGTTCAAGTTCACAGAGCATCAAATCCTCATTGCTTTTTTTGCTGAGTTAGGAAATACTACACACAGCTCTTCTCTCACATTTCTAGCCTTAGCCTTGTGAATAAATGTTATTTATAATGTAACTTATATATAAAATACTGTCATATATATTAATGGTGTTAAGGAAATGCAAAACATAATTTTTCATTTCTAAATTGATTATATAGTTCCATAATCTGGTTGCTTTTTTCTTTTAGTATGGGCTACAGTAGGCACTGCTTTCCTTAAAAAAAAAAAAAAAAAAAAAAATTGGTAGAAAACAGCCCTTAATTCATAGCAACTCAATAGAAAATTAAGAGGATTATGAGATTCCATTTTAAAAGTACTGCGTAGCACTTTATAATGCGAATTTATTGAACAGGAGAATTGAAACAAGCAGGTGTGGGAAATTTCAATCTAATCAAGTTGCATGTGTTAAAATATATAATTAAAAGAAAAAGTGGCTTTTGACTTTATACATATGATTACTGCCAATGTAAAGGGAGGATCATTTACTGAAAAGAAGAGCACAGTTCATCGGATCGTGCCACTCCAGGTGTAACTGGAAATTGGTTTTATTCTATTTGGTAAAAATTAATTGAACTTTTTTTTGGCTTTAGAGTCTGGACCCTACAATAGAAGATTATTAGAATTAAGCAGGCTTCCTCTTCCTCTTTCCTGTGTGGTGAACAGGTCCCAATACCCTTCTGGGCAGAACAGCAGTTAAGGACTATTCTCCTCTAATTGAACCTGATGTTGCTTACCCAGAAGCTGTAAAAGAGGAGGAAGACAAGCAGATGTCACTTCTGTAAGTAGCAAGATACTTTGT
The DNA here is from genome assembly GCA_013400615.1 of Syrrhaptes paradoxus. Classification (NCBI taxonomy): domain Eukaryota; kingdom Metazoa; phylum Chordata; class Aves; order Pterocliformes; family Pteroclidae; genus Syrrhaptes; species Syrrhaptes paradoxus. Next base: position 16,317 of record VZTO01025687.1, read on the forward strand.
GATGCTGGAGCCTGCTAGTATATATTTCTATTTTTGTATCCATTTAGAGAACTTTGACTTTCACCCTGAATTAACACCTGAAATTAGATAATAAAGTTTCTGTGTGCTGAATTATTAAAGCAGAAATCCCCAACAGAGGAACAGAGAAACCACGCTCTGCTGCGCACCGGGCTGGACAGAGGCTGCCACACATAAAGAGCAACTCTGACAAGCGCTGGCCATGAAACCCAACTTCCTCCAGTTGTAAAAACACCTAGCATATCCATAGAAATTTCCAGAGCTGAAAGGAGGCTTTTGACCTGCATAACAAAGCCAGAGTGACTATTTCCAGGTAGGCTGGGAACTGTTCTGAGCTGGGTGCCCAGGGTCCCTGGTCTCTCTCCAGTTTAAATGCCCAACTTAGAGGCTCTTCTTTGACAAAATCTCTCCCTGACATTATGTGGAAGAAACGGATTATTTCTTTTTTATCATTCTTTAGATAACGCAGAGTCTCCAAGAAAATGCTCAAAAACTCTCAACCTTTACATTAGCTGGGTGTCTGCTAGTAACATCTGGAAATGTACATATGGTTTCAAGAATGTAATCTAACATAACATGAAAACTGTCATTCTAAGAGAAAGGAATGTGCTCATCCCTTAACGCTGCTCTGTTTCCAGAGCCCTATTCCAAACTGTACCTAGAAAGTATTAGAAGGGTGTTTTTACCTGTCTCATATACCGCTTCAGATACAGAGGTAAAGTGGTCTTCTACTGTATATTGTGCCAGTTGGAGTGTGTCCAAACCTCGAACTGAATCATTTCCTCTAGTCCAGTAAAACATGACATCATTGATGTTATAACCCCCTGTAGAGATAAACAAGCCAACAAAAGTGTTTATTTTACATAATAATTAATTTGTGTTGAGCCCACTTATGGTTCAGCTGTTTCTTATTTGTCCATCTGAAAGTACAATTAGACATAAACAGCGACAGTTTTTGGCAGAACATAATGCCTGTTTGCAATAAAACTCCCAACAACATGTAAAGTCTCATAATTTAAAAGCTGGCTTATTCAGAGGTGGTCTTTTTTTATCTTTTATTCTAGTATAGACAACATACACTCATAAGAGATTAGTACCACATGGTATTCTAAAGGCAAAAGCTATTAAGATTTAAATAAATAGAGCTTTTATGAATTACCGCTCTGCCAGCATTTGGGCTAAACATTAAGTGTGCCCTTTGATGCTGCTTTCTGAATGCAGTGCATTTGGTCCTCATCCCCATAGAAACAAAGGGGCGAGGTGAGCAGGAGGGCTGCTGTGTACTGGCGCTTTGCTCTGAGCTGGGCTTGGGTCTTCACTTGGGATGACATTTTGGCTTAAGAGCTTGGACGCTTCCCAAGGACACCAGCTTAGATGCTGATGTTTCTGCAGGCTCAACAGCATGGCATGCTGCAGGGGCCCCAGGAGATTTCCTCTTAACCTTCAAGCAGTAATTAGGAGCCGAGACAGGAGGTGAATCATCTATCAGAAGGCAACTGTATTTTGCACACACTTGTCAATATGCGGCACAATCACAGCTAAAATACCTCTGTAGCTTTTTCCCATTATATTAAAAGGCAGGCAATTTTCAAGCTAGTGTATATGATTAATTCAAGATTATGTTAATGCAATTTACATGTTAACAGGGAGCATTTGAACATCTTTTCCTTTAGCTTACGTAGATCAATCATTCTTGTATTTGACAGACTTATATTGTGCAAGTTAATAGCTGAGCTTAGGGGACAGTAACATGAGCAGATGTTTATTTTTAGACACCAGTCAATTGTAAGTTAATTACAGTGTGAGACAATAATGCAATACATTGCACAAGGGTATATGCTGCAAAAAGAACAAAGCACTAGAATCAAAGAAAAAGAGATGCATTCAAATAGGTATTTTAGGGTATTTTAGCATTTTTCATTTAATGGCTCTGGTTCTTGCAAAGATAAAAAACTGTTTTCCTACAGCAATTTAATGTAGGAAAAATAGGAGTTCAGAAAATTCATTTCAAGGAGACACTGTGCTGGTTACCAATTAAAATTATAATTTCACTGGGAAATTCTTTCCCTGACCATTCTTTACATGTAAATCTTGTTTTCACTATCACTGGCAGTTTTCTGAAAAAGGTATCGTGACCGGGACCTCTGCTCACATTATCCCACTTATAGCAACTAAAACCAAAACACTGCTGTGTCAAAAGAGCAAGCCAAAAGCATGTGCATCCAAGATAAATTCTTGATTCTCTAAAACCACATGCTGGGAAATTTCCCAGATTTCAGACATGAAAACTAAGTGTAACGTTACCTATAAACAAATGATTGCATTGTCCTCAGAAAAATACAGAGGTTTGCAAAGCTGTTTCTATGCACGGCTACAGGCATGGATTCATTTTACATTCCTTCAGTATAAATGAGCTGCAGATACTTAAATAGAGTACCACAGTAAATTCTTATTTATTTTTACAAGATATTGAGTCTTCCAAGTTGTGCAATATGGGAGAAATTCTCGATGCCTAGATGGGTGGTAACAAGCATCTCTCCAAATGGAGGTTGTTTTGCTTTAACAGAACCATTTTTGTTCCAAAGTATTGTTATTAGCTGAATGATTAGCAGGTTTGGGTGATCCTTCCTATGAAAGTTCTTTGAAAATACTAATTCCAAATCTCTATTTGTGAAGAATTTTCATGGAGAGAGTCTTCCCAATAGTCAGTGAAGTTAAACAGCACAGTACTCTCTCTGTGTAAAATTATTCTTTATTCAGGGGATTAATATTTTACTAATTATAAAAAGTTTTAAAAGTTTGTATAGACAAAATCCTTAAGCCATGTTATTTGGCTTTTACAATTAATCACTATTCTCTTTACATGACACTGGGTTTTCATTCTTATTCCTCAAGCCCAAAATGTCTCATTCCTCTACTTCGCTGATACAGTACGAGCAGCTAATGTCAATAGAGTTAACTCCAGGAATAGTAAACTTGGGATTAAACATTCATAACGCCTAATACAAATTAATTTCTTTACTTTTCTGTTGCTAATTTTAATTTCCTCTGATTGTCAAGCACAAGCTAAGTGCCTTCACATGGCTCTTCACTGAATGAATGCTAAAGGACAAGTTCAAATAGGAAGTAAAATTTCAGAGATGGGCCCAAAACATGAATATGTATTTGGACTGGAGGCCTGTGTGGGGCAAAAAAAGAGGAAAAAATCCCTCAGCCCAGAGTGAATAAATGGTTGTGTTCCCTACCACACAGCAGAGAATATGAACTCCCTGGCAGCACCAGCTGAGACAGGAGCCCTCCAAGTCCCCAAATGTCACATTTTATTTATAAATACATCAGTATTTGTGTGAATGTGTATGCATGTTTGCATTCACAATTCTTAATTCCAGGTAATGGTATTTGTAAGTAATATTCTGGGATGATGTCATTATTCATCTATAAATTGATATAGTTTATCTAATGAGGAAACAAACACCATTTCCAGCATAGCCAGAAGAAAGCATTGCAGTGCACCAAAGAAAAATGGTCCACAGCTAAAGGCACACTCCTTCCTTTTCAATTTATTGTTTCTAGCTCTTTTCCTCAAAACTAAACATCAATGTCACGGGAGCATTTGTGAAGACATTACTATGTTTTCCCTCTAGACAGGAGACACTTCTGTGTTGTTGAAAATGCAGCTGGGATCATTCTGAAAATGTTTATTTTTAATTATATGGGGAATTCTGCTTTTTCAATCCTGTGAAATAAGTTTTAAGTTCCTGTGGGACATATACTTCATTCTGGAACTAGAGAAAATATTAAATGCCTCATTAGGCACTGCTGCTGATGTAAATCCATATACATTGATTTACCAATATGGTCTTCCAAAGGAAAATAATTTAGAGATAGATCAAAATTCTAATTCAAATCACTATTTGTTAAACAGATCTTATAAAACTGCTGATTCTAGGGGGACTCCTATGTGAGGGAGTTTTTTGGGTTGATTTCCTTTGTGTTCCTGTCTAAAATGAAACTTTACAGCAGTCTTCTAACTGGTTATTAACAACAAGAGATAAAGAATACCCACACACTTCTGAAATGCTAAAGAATAAAACTTGCCAAGTACTGAAAAACTTTCCAAAATATTTTGAATTTGTATGGACATATATTTGAATATATATTTTTGTCTTACAGGATTGGGTATCCTTTTACATTATCCCATGCAAAAATATTTTTCTAGAGTCTTATATGAATAATAGCAAAAAGTTAACTATAAACCTGCACATTTGGGGATTTGCAAAGCAACTGTGTCTACAAAGTATTAGAAAGCATATTTTAATGAAAATTGATTGATGAAATGAGACCCTATAAAGGTATATTTAATCTTGGTCCATCAATTGATGGCATTCTTTCCCAGGGCAATGGCACAGAGACAATTAAATAAGTCATAGAAGGATCTGCATATATCCATCTCAGAACTGCCTATGCAATTACCTTTTTTTCAGTATGAAAACAGTAAATTAATTTAATATTAACTCTATGCATTATACATACGCCTTATTCTAATTTCTTTCTTTCCTAAAGGAATTGTGCCTCAGGGGCGGGAGGGGGGAAACACATACTGTCTGAAAGAGGAAAAAAAAAAATATTTTTCTTAGCTCTGCTGGAAAATGTCTGCTCACAGAACTCCCCCTGAAGACCAACAGAATAACTGCAGGATGTACGGCAAAACCAGACCTAGGATAATCTCCTGAGATTTTGTTTAACGATTTATCATTGATAGCATGGAAGCATTTCAGTACTAACTGCTTTTTTCTGTGAAGCCTCATGCATTTATCTTTGTATACAGATACTATTGTAACCTAGCAAGGACTGGTTACATGCTGTCCCTTGGCTTCTTTGAAAATTCCAGGCTCTTTAATAATAATATCCAATAACCCTATTTTCCTAATTTTATAAAAATAATAAAAATTAAGTGTCTTACAGCTTTCCAGTTGCAAAGTACACGTCTGCTTATCCATGGGATATTTGGTCAGATCCATGCTGCATGCAACAGTTGTGGTGATCCTTGGGGGGGGGGGGAAACAAAAAAAAATACTTATTTCTTATTATTAATGGAATAAAATTATTCATCAGTAAAAATAAAAATAAGCAATATATATACTTCTTGAACTAATATTTACAGGCAAATAGCTATTGTGAGGGAAAAAAAAAAAATCTATTTACTGGTATCTAATGTGGAAGAGCAACAGCATCCAAATAAAGGAAACCACTCCAGAACAGCTGAGTTTAGTGGCAGTCTAAAATGGCCACCCCTCGCTCCCCTCTCACTTACAGTGTGCATTTCCCTGTGTTGATATATTGCAACACATTTTACAATTTTGTTATATTTATCAAAATGTGTTTATAAAGGATAATCTGAAATAAATAATGTAAATCAATCACTACAGCTTGCTTTCCTCTGTGATGACTTCATTGCAAAACAACTAGAATGGCAAAATACAATTCCTGTAATAGTAAAAATGATCTATTTAGGGAAGAAAATGAGACCTATCATTAAATTTAAGAATTTAATCATATTGGTCAATAATATTACACATTCATACTACAAGGCCAAGCATATACTTTTACAAATAGACCAGTTTCTTAAGCATAAATTGTGCTAACCTGGGAAGTTTAAAATGTAAGTAGAAGCCAAATACAAAGGCTGTTATGTGGTATATACATACCTCAGAGCATACAAGACTGTTCCATTAGGGTATATTCTTATAAGACGATTCTTAACAGTGATATCATGAAGAAAAGACTTTTTTGAATCAACTATGAAGGTATCCGGTACCCAAAGCATTTCCACAAGCCGACCATCTAAGCTTAAACTCTTATTACCATCAAAACAAAGTCTCTCATCAGTCCATCGCTGCCTAAGAAATATGGTAGCTGTGTAGTCCTGAAAGAGAAAAAACAAAGTTGCCATACAGAGCAAGCCTGTATTATATTCTGGTTTACAAAAGCATATGGAAACAGCTGTTGGGAAACAGTCTGTGACTCTCCATGTCCCTTTCTTAAATGCTGGCACTCTGATACAAGTTGTACTGGCTCTTGCACTGCCAAATTTTCCAGCACTTGATGTGAGTTTGACATCATTAAGAAATATTATCTTGAGTAGATTTAGTTCTTACAGTCATTGGAATTTTACAGTAAGAGCTGATGGCCTATGTCTGGGGCTACAAATCAGCTGAAGTCATCAGAGTTTTGTAAGCAGATAATCTGGCTCTGTAAATCTTTAACTTTTATAATGATTTATTTATGTGGTTGCAAACATCATTTTGTTCTCATAAAGTACTGAAGAATGCATTTTTTAAGAAAACTTTGGAAAAAGTTGTATAAATTCAGATAGACAAAAGGACAAAATAAATGGTGAAATAGGAAGGCAATCATCATCATTTAGCACAATTTAACCTTTCACCATTGCAAGGGAAACAGTGGTGCTAAATTTATCGAGACCTTGAATAAAGCTCTCAGCCCAATTCACCTTCGATTCAGATATACCTTGTCTTACACTAAAATCACACTCTTTCTTAGCACCTTTTTAATCAACTTTTGAATTTATAGTGTGTTTTTATCATTATGATGCATTCATCCTAAGTTCTATCCTTACTTCTCCTTTCTAAGTACCTATGAATACTCACTGACTACAGAGGGTTACTCATATTCAGCTTCTCTGGAAGCCCAAGTAATGAAATGGAGGGGTAAATTTATGTATATGTATACACATATACTTTTATATATATACAGAAATATCACATTTTCTAACACTAAATATCTGATTAATGAATTTTCTTTTTTATTTCTATGTACCAATGAAGGATCTTTAATTAGAAAAATATACTCTATTTCATAGTTTGTTCCAAAAAAAAATTATACAAATGTAACAAAACACAGCTGGAATAAATGAATGTGTGACAGTAACAGTAAAAGAGAAAAACGAGTTCAGCTGTGCCTAATCACAAGTGACTGGCTTCAAAATCACATGAATGTACCTTTAATTTTGTGAAATGTATAAAGATTTAGATACCTCATCTGGAAAAGAAATGCTCTACATGCCTTTCATTAAGATTAATACTCAGCAGCAAATTTCTCTTTGCATCTATGAGAGGTGTGATTTGCATCTGCATTTCTATACTTATTACAGTGCATAACCACTATCTGTAGTGAAAAGTAAAATTCCATCTCCTAACACACACTGACTGCACAGGGAGAAAAGCATCAAAGCCACAGTGCAGGCAGCTGTAAACACAAGACATTAACTTATCAACAAGCAAAAGAAAAAAGATGGCAAAAGCTACAATACCATATTTATTTCTGATATTGTATCAATGCTTGCAATGTCCAGGCTCATTCCAACTGATACAGGACCATCTGCAAAAAAGAGAAAGTCAGAATCTAGCACACAGTTCTTTAATACTCAGTGTTCAGAACTGGCTACAAAAATCCTCCTTTTTTTTTTTCTAAATGTTTAGCAGCTCTTTTAAAAGGAAATATTCTTCAAAGCAAGAGTATGAAATAATTTTTATGATTTCATAGCGAAAGTACAGTACTTCGAGATTAACAGTGTCTTGGTTTTAACAAATCTGTTTTATTTCCTAAATATTTCCTGGTTTCTATGATTTTTTTGTTTTCCCAGAGAAAGGTGCTCAGGAAAATGTTGCACAACAGGGTGCTGAAGGTACAATCCCTGTGGTACATCACACCCCTTTGCTCCGAGATGCAGAGCGGTGGAAAGAATTATTCCAGTTGCAACATCTGGTCCATCAGATGTTAGTGAACTAAGGAGTTGCTCCTAGCAATGTCACATGGTAAATATCCAGATGGGATATCTGAATGACTTTATTTACTGCCTGTTTAAGAATATGTTGTCTATATTGTGTCACTGCTTTTTAACATCTTGCTTTTGACAATTAGCGGCTAACTTGTGATATAAATACTTGCATTTATAAAGGAAAGCTAGTCATTTCATTCTCCTGTTAATATTAATATCAGCTGAAGGTTTATTCAATGCGATTAAACAACGTACTTAAGGAGTTGTCATTATATCATTTTAATGTTAATATGTTCAGACTCCTTGTTTCCTTGTGAATGTGCATTTCACAGTGTCGTAAGGAAGACCATCAGCTGCGCATTGTTTCAAAATAAATAATTTGTGCAGAGATTTCATGGAGACATGACATTATTCCTCATTGAATGTGTGCAGAATAATTAACAAAGTACATGTATAAGGAAATTCATAATAAATAAATGCATCTTTTCAAGTAATTGTGAGAAGCAAAGAATGCAGTAAAGGTCTTTACTGCAGATAGCAGGTCAAGGGAGGTGATTCTCCCCCTCTACTCTGCTCTGGTGAGACCCCACCAGGAGTACTTCGTCCAGCTCTCCAGTCCTCAGCACGGGAGAGCCATGGACCTGTTGGAGTGGGTCC
>VZTO01025692.1:1170-15442 GCA_013400615.1 Syrrhaptes paradoxus
CAGACCTAATAGCAGCCTTCCAGTATGGAAAGGGGGCTACAGGAGAGATGGGGAGGCACTCTTCATCAGGGAGTGTAGTGATAGAATGAGGGGTAATGGTTTTAAGCTGAAAGAGGGGAGATTTAGATTAGATATTAGGAAAAAAAAATTCCATTTATCACTGAGAAATGTACTGTATGCTTGATCCACATTTTCTGAAGATGATTGTTTAGCATAAAGGTCATATCTGACAGAAAAAGTAGTTAAGTTCTTTTCAGTTTGTATTTTTTGAAATTATTGCTTGTAGTCTGATTTTAGAATTGGTATTTGTAATTTTACCAGAGCAGTTTGACAAATCTGTCCTGTAGTTGTTCCAAATTAGGACAAAAGGGCATCTTTTCAAGAATGTCTAGAAAATTCCAAACTCTTTCATTTTTGGTAATATCAAAACACTTCAGTTAGAATTCTATATTAAAACAGGCAATACAGCATATGCTACTATTGCTATATATATAAAGACTGTTCTATATTTTTTAATATTGATTTAATGTAATATGTGTGTGTGTGGGGGGGTATTTTAATAGTTTTGGTCATCGGCACCATATTCCTAAAGAAATTTTTTGTTCCAAGAATGCAGTTTTTCTGGAAAACTATTCCATTGAAAAATTTTAGCTACCCTTAGTCTCAAGGTTATCTCATTCTCGGTGCCATCTTGTCATGTGAAAGTGCAGAGATAGAGCACACAGATTCATGTACCTCTGCAAGTCACAGCAAATTGATCAAATTCTTGCCCTACCAGAACCCTAAGTGGATTAGGGAGAGTGGATTAGGTGGTCAGAAATGACTTTTTAAAGTGTTCACACATTGCATTTTGCAGATGTCAAAGTAACTATTTAGTCTGGAAGTTGTTTGCTTGATAAAAGGAAATGAGAATGAGATTTAACCGAAGACAGTCCTAGTGTACGGTTGGGAGGGAAGAGGGTATTCCACCTTCTTTCCTGACACCCCTTACGCTCCAGCCTCAGCATGGTCTCCCAGTGGTACTGTAACTCACCAGAAAAATCACTGTGTCAATACTGCACGCTAAAAGCTAGGCTCAGAACTTTAATGAAGAAAAGGCTTAGTTATTGCTGGAGAGTTTCCAGAGGATGAGGTAAATTAGTATAGTCATTACAGTTGTGGTCTGGCTTGCCAGATTTCTTCACTGGTCTTTTGTATTGCAAATTTTTTTTTTTATTTGAGGATTTTGTTTAATTGGTTTCTTTAAGAGGTCTCTTCATTGGTAATAGTCAGACTTGTATCCTCCCATTAAAAAAAGATGAAATTTTGAAGGTAGACACCTTTCATTCTGTTGACTTAATTGCTAAACTTGAAAATCTCTTTGAAATATCTGGTAAAAGACTTGTGGAGTTTATAAGTTTTAGATAGTTATATAACAACTGAGCACCTAAATTCTGTTTTGGTTTGGGGCCTATCAGAGTAAGTTAATGAGTACTGAACATGAACTAAAACAGCAGGAAAAAAAAAGTTCCCTTTCTAGTGTAGGTTGTATGAATGCTGTGAATTCAGTATGCTAAATTCACAGAAGATTGCACAATATTTCATGGCTGGTTTAGGTTCTGTTATGTGTTCAACAAAATTATTTTTGTTTAGCTACTCACCACTTCCCTTTGACCGCCTTAAAATTACTGTAAAAATTCAAATACCCTCAATTTTAAAAATATGCTCTGAGTGAAAATTCTGTATCTTGGCAACCACAAAGGGCCAGTCTCCTCTGGAAAAAGTCATCCTATCTGACAAGGTGAATTTATTACCATAATTTTTGCAAAGATCTGTGAGTTTATTCTGTATTTCTTCTTTGCCTCTCTTCACTGTGAGAGATATCCCAGTTCATTGATATTGAAATTGTGCAAGTTATGAAATTTAGCCCTTAAAAGAATCTTGGTGAAGTGGGTTTAATGCAATTCAGAGTTCATGTCTGGTGGTATAGTACAGCTTTTTATAGCATTTAAGATTTCTCGTGCTTGGAGAAAAGCAATTATCAATTTAAGAAATCTTGAACTAAGCTTATTCTGTATCAGAATAGGTACCTCTTGGCATTTGTATATTTTTTTCCCCTGTTAGAGAGGCACAAAAGAAATATTGTGGACATGGAAGGACCTACCCCCAGTAAAATCACAAGTGATTCATTGCAAAGAACTTCTACTTTCAATAGATAGCTGCTATTGCCTAAGAAAATAGTTAAATAGCAGTACCTTTTCTTTTTCTAAGTCTTCAGTCTTATAATTTAAATTATAAGAAAATATTAGTTCTTTGTATCATTGTTCATTTAAATGCAGGACATGGACTTGAAGCAGGAAAGATAGAGGGATATGTGAAAGCGAGTTTGAATTTCTGAATTACATTAGGGAGCTTTAAATTCTTCTTTGAAGGATGAAGACAGAAGCAGACTTAGGTCTGTAAGATTAGCCACAGGAAATCATCAGCTAAATTAATAAGTAATTTGAGAATGAGTGAATGGAGTAGTAGAATTTTGAAGACAGGCATTAGCTGGTTAGCCGAGGTTAGACTTTCTTTAGAAATGGTAATAAAACTTCTTTTCAGCTGATGTCATAATGTGACCTTTTTATGGTGCTGATGTAAACTTCAGATTAATACAGAGGGAACATAGCCCAGCACAAAAGCACAGACTGAATGCTGGTGGCCTTCCCGCCCCAAGCTCTGTGCCCTTCTTTCCTGTTTTGGGCTAGATTATCGCTTGCCTTGAAGAAAGCAATAGGGGTGAGAGAAGCAGGACAGAAAATCCTGTGATTGTTGTGTTTTATCGTTTCTTCCCATTTAAGGTATTCTTACACTATTTAAGATATCAAAGGATCTGGCGATTGCAGAAGTCTTGCCTGACAGAAAATCTTCTAGGTTTTCTCAGCTGAGCATTTCGCATCTTTGAGACAATTTCAGCCCTTACAGAAGCAGGAGGAGGAGCTCACTAGCAGAACTGTTGTCATCATGGGCTAGTGGGAGTGTTGGGGTGTTGGCAGCAGTGGATACACACTGCCCAGCTGCTCTGGTGCCTCTTGTCTCCCCTTGTCCCATAGGCAATCACCAGCCTCACCACACGAGATGAAAGCTGAACTCTGCAAAGAATCTGAACCAAAGAAATGGCAAAACATGTTTCATATGCAAATGAGTTTCAATCAATTTCAAAATTAAATTCAATCAAATTACTTCTTTCAATATTCCATACTTGTCACTTGCTGTCTCCCCATGTCTACTGCGTTTTGCACTCTGAGCGGGTGATTATACACAGGAGCAGGGTTTAAATACCTCAGCAAGGCTGGCTGTCGGTATCAACATGGCTCGTTACCAATTCCTGCTCAACCCTTTAAATCAAAACATATTTTTGGTAATTTTCATAAGTGTTTTCTTTATAGTAAGAGTCTTGATTTTGGGAAAAAAAAGCCACTAATTTTATGTGAAGAGAAATAGAAATAGTTTTGAAAAACGCCAAAGCAAATTTGGAGTTTGTATTTGAGTAAATATTTCCTGGTACTTGTTCAGGGTATTTTACTCAGTTTTAGTGTTATTCTGTAGTAAATTTTAAAATCCAATGGAGGGAAATTTTCCCAGAGCTTAGGTTTAAAGGCCTGACAATAAATTCTTGTCACTTTAATAATTTTTTCATTACCAAGTTCTTATAGGCTCATTCGTACAAATATGCAAAGATATATACACATGGTTATTGATTTGGGGGCAGTCAGCTCTTAATAACCTGACATTTAGTATTCTTAAACCTGTGACCGTGGTGCAAACAACTTTAATTACATAAAATGGCTATACTCATTTCAAGATCAGTTATGGAAAAAAAAAAGACAATCCAGATACCCTGCAAAAGGTGAAAAACAAAGTAATGAAAGTAAAATGACATTTTAATTTGGACATTTGTTAAATATCATTTTAATCAAGGAATCAGGCTGATACATTTTCTTGTATTTAAACTGATGAATAGTTTCCATGGAGGGTGCATTGTCAAATACCTTTTTGCCAGTCGAGAAGATTGGTTGCCTTCTCTAGAATCCACCCTATTTGTAAAGGAGGTGAATTACAGTGCTCTGTTCAAAATGATAGCACCCTCTAGTGTGAACGGATGCCGTAAAACCTCTACTAATACAAATTGCATTACAGTGTTCTGTGAATTATAGCTCCTTTGCAGTGTTTTTTGATATTCTTTAAATACTTTCTAAAACAAGTATCCTCTTATTTCTAAAATAATTTTTGAATATGTAAATTGCTTCCTGTAACTTTGTCAGGAAGTCCTTTAAAAGTAATATTATTTCATATTTAGTATTGTAACTGGTGTTTTCTATTAGATCATTGCAAACTAAAATTTATCACACAGAATCTTGATGCTTTTAAATTACTGTGTGTTTTACTTAATTTTTAAAATAAATTTTTTTAATTACCCAAGGACTAAACAGTAACATGCAATTTTTTAATTCGTGTACTAGTAAAATGTGATATACTTTACAAATTTAAAAGAGCTCGCTCTTCAAGGGTGATGAGCAACATGAATTGAAAACAGTGGCTTATTTATTTTATTTTTTTTATATTTTCTCTTTTTTTGGGAAGGCTTAACAGTGACTCCAGATATGAGTTTCTTCTATGCTCCTCTTGTAATATATGACCACATTGGTAAAAATGAAAATGATGCCCAGAGTGTGGAGTTCAGGGCCTCCAAATCAGAATTTTAAAAGGGTTGCTTGTGCAACCATAAACTCCCTTGAAATCTCAGCACTTGTTTACAAGGTCTGCAAACACGACCATGTATATCCTTTGAAATAGTTTTTATTCTATTGTGTGGGGTTTATCTAGATCTTCTGTCTCGTGGGCAGTTTCACCCCTGAGATGGCTGTCCTAGTAGTTGACATGAGTTACTTTTGTGTAATGAGTGACAAAGACAATATTTTCAGTAATGAAATTTCCAAAGATTTCTTCAGTTGTTTGAAAGGAAAAGGAACTCGTGCATAAAAAATCCAAGAAACTCCAAAGGAGGATTGGTGCTCTTCTGCATTCAAGGCATGATTTTCTCAGTCGTTAACTTTTCTTTCACAAACAGAATGCAACAAAATAGAAGTGTACATGTATAAACACATGTGCCTTTTTCTGTGCTGCTCAAGTCTTTGTTGTGACTGGTGCTACTAGTTATTTCATGGTAGTAGGAAACATTAAGACCTGATATTACAACTTTTATAATATATCTACTTCCATTTCTGTGTTTATATTGAAGTTTAGCTCTTTGTGTAGTTATGACTGAAATGAAAGTTCAAACTGGTGACTCACTGTCATGGAATAGGTTACTGGATTATTAATATTTTAACATTTTCCTTTGGCAAATATGAAATCAATTGTAGCTAAGTATAGGACTTAGAAGAAATAAACTGCTTCTGGATACAAGTAAGGTCTAATTGTTGTCTGATCCAATAGTATTATTTTGAGAGTTACATATCAAAAGAGGGAATAATATTTCCTGTATTCTAATAGGACCTCTTTCTATATGAGTCACATTTGATAAAACTTGCTGAGAAAAAGATAAAGTTCAACTTAAATAATAGTGATTTGCATATTCCTCTTATGATAGCTGCATTATTCTGAAAAGTGTGCTGTGCTATTTCTATGGCTTCTGAAAACAAAAAAGGTGAATTTCAGACTTAAAAAAAAAAATCAGAACAAATGTTCTCAGCATGTAATTAGGCCATGCATATCATGAACATTGTTCTTGTAACTGCTTTTATAATTTTTACACAGTTATTTCAGAAAGGTTAAAAATTATGCATGCAGTCTTTATTATATTACACACATAATTTGAAAAAAAGCATTTCTCTGCACCAAAAATAATAAATTAAAGAAATAGATTCATTGTGTTGAGAAAAATTTATTTCTCGAGCCTCAAATAATTTAATTCCTTTTTATTCTATGCAAAAAGTAATTTTCTCCTAGAGGGAAATTATTGCTTAACTACTGTTATGTATTCACTGGCAGTCTTAGCTACTCAGCCAAAGATAGTTCTAAAAAGGAAGTAGAGCAAGCTGATTGAAGTGAAATCCTTAAACTAAATATTAAAAATAGAAGACTTAGGCTTTATATGTTTCTTTCACAAGGAATCCAGAATGTTCCTGACATTAGAAAACCATCTAAAATAGAACTCCAGTGGCTTTATCATTGTCCTGTCATGATTAGTTTTTAATGTATGGTCATGTAGATGTTTATTCCTGTTGGTACCTTTTACTCATGTCCAGGGTGGGGCACACTTGAAAAAACAAGCAAAAAACCAAAATGAAACAAAACAAAACAAAAAAAACCACAAAAAACCACAACCCCCCACCCGCCCTCCCCCCTCAAAAAAAACAAACCAGGATTCTGGGCAGGAATGAAGCAATCCATCTTGAAAATATTTTTTTTTTACATTATTTACTTTGCTTTTGCTATTGTAAGATTAGGTTAATAACTGGAGGATGGAGGGGACTGCTAAACTGGTTTTAAATAGAAACAATTTTCATGGCTGCAGTTGTTACATGCTTGGACACCAGCATTAGCAGTCATCATAACCTTGTAACAACCACTCACTCATGCAGCCTAGACTGCTGCTAAAAACTGGCTGTGAAGATGGCATTTAAGTAGACCACTAAGTATTGTACCAGTCGGTTAGGTGCAGAAATGTGAGTGGTAGATGGAACTTCTCAGGTCATTAACTCCCAGCCTCATTGTATTTCCATTAGGATATATGGTAAAGTTGTGTTGTATATACTTGCATAGGACCTATGGATTATTACTCAAATATGTCACCTGAGTTCTAGTACAGATTATTGGTCTCTCCCTCATTCTCTGCATCAGCACATGAAAAATGAGATTTCTTTCCTTCCATCTGTACAGGCTGTTTGGGGATGTGGGTTACCAGATAAACCCTTCTCAAGGATCGGTATTTAATATGGGCATTTAAGTATTGCTTATGTGTAATACTGCTCATATAGATCCCATCGGTATCTTTAGTATGGAAACTGTTAACTATCCAGTCTAGAAAACTAGACAAAAACAAAAATAACTGAGATGTTTGTATATTAGTACCTGGAATGTATCCAGGATAGGAAAGCAGCATACCATGCAGAGGCATGATGTAAAATGTAATATTTGTTGTATGGCACAAAACCAGTGGAATAGTAGTGCTGGGATACAGGTAACAGGATATGCTTCTCAGAGAAGAGAGAAGTAAAAGGTGAGATGGGAGCATCAAGGATTTATCAACCTTACACACTGCCGTAACATGCATGAAAAGAGGGACAAGCAATTTTTAAGATTAATATACTCTGCTGAAGGGTCCAAAAAAGTTTCTGGAAGCAAAGAACCTGTTTTGGAACCTAGTGTATTTACAAAGAGGATTATGTGTTATAGCTTGTGCTTGATGATCTATTTCTGTGTTCTATATGTGCACCCATAAAACATATTTGGATTTGGATTTTTTTCAGTTTCCTTCCAAGAAAAAAACCATGACATTTTATTGCTTATGTATAACTCGCAAAGGCAAGTTGTACACAGTAACTGTTATTGTGGGTATTGATCTTGCTTAGAATGGGAATAAGCTGGACCTAATAAGCCAATTTTTCCATTTCTATATTAAATAAAAATATCATTTTTTTAAACTATTACTTTAGGAACTGGTTTACTACTAAACTCTTCTCCAATCCTGTTCACTGCTGAAGAGGCTGCCTGGATAAACAGGCTTCATCCTGTCATGAAATCATAATATGCATTATGACATTATATTTTGTTGTCATGGAAGCAGTTGCAGTGATATTCTTGATTCTGATGTGAATCTTAACAAGTCTTTTACCAGCCATCACATTTCAGTCTGCAGGGCAGGTTCTTGCTTGTGTTACGCATTCCCCTTCAGAGAGCCTGTCAGTCACTGATTGCCAGGTCACAGGCTGGGTAGAAGACAGCAAACCTGCACAGCTTTACACCCTTCTTTTCTCATTGCAATGATCAAGTGACTAGGAAAGTCAGTTAGAAAAGCTGCTGGCATTGGCACAGGACAACCAGGTGTTTTGTGGACAGGTGCATTTCAGGGAATAATCTCACGTGTTAAGCCACAGAGAAATTGTGTCGAATCCTTGCGTTTGCAGGATTTGGCAGAGTTTTCTATATATTCTTATCATTGACATTTACAAAACCGAGTTGTTGCATATGTCACAAAGACTGGATTTGCTTCCTGTTACAGGCACACTGGATCTTTGTTCTCATCATTCTACCAGTTTTTATTGCAGAGCTATGGCTGCACCTTAGCAATGCAATAGCTGTCAGCTCCCAGCACTCCGAGCAGACGTGTGGTTTTCTCTCAGTTTGGTTATAAGGAGAAATCTACCAGGAAAGATAATTCTTTAAAAATCTTCCAAATATTTTTCCTCATCATGCAGTGCATGTGGTTTTGAATTTCATATGGCTGTATGACTGCAACTGGGAAGCCAGGGTTCACTGTCCTTTTCTCATGGCTGTTAAACCATTCTGTTCAGAAGAATAGCATGAAGGCACTCCTGTTCACACAGGTTATTGGTGTCGTGTGAATTCCAAGCTTTTGCTGTGTCTTGCTGACTGCCCTAGCTAACCTCATCCTGTCGAACTGCTCCCAGCACCAACACAGGACTGCTGCTGGCAGAGGGCACAGAGCATAGCTGTGGGAATGCCCTGCCCTCATATCCCCTGCTGACCTTTACGCTAGTATGAGTTCTGCTTAAAAAATTCATGGGAAACTAACAGGGATTTCTCTCCTGATTTATTTTATTGTTTGTTCTAGAAAGCTGTTGACATATCAAGGTGTTTCAGCCTTTAACATGCAGCCAGAGAAGTCATTAGAATACTGGGTCCACACATTGCTTCAGTGGAGCATTCAAAATTGCGTTAGATAGCTAGATAAATTTGTTTTTAGAGACCATGTTTAATGCATCTGAATCACGCTAAAGACTTGAAAGTCTGTACCTACCAACAGCCAGCATTAGAGCAGGAAGGCTGGCAGGCTTTAGGTAGACTTACGTTCACCTAGGCCAGGTGAATGTGAGCTGCTTCATTACAGAGTTGTGTCATTCCTTTGTGATCTTGGTGGAGATGCAGTTGTATATTTTGCTATTTGAGAGGACAAAAGCTAGAAACATGTATTTGTATTTTTTTGACTTTTGACTATCAAAATACTCTGTCAATAGAGGATGAGTTATTACTTTTTTGGGTTTTTAGTTTGAGGAAATGTAAACATTTTGCATATAGAAGGAAGTACATGCATAGAAAATGGAAGAGATTTTGATGTCACTTGCTGATAAGAGCAATTCTAGCTGTTGTTAAAAAAAGAAAAATTTCAGCATAGCACTTAACCCTATGTTCAGGTCAGTTTAGATACAGTAAGCATGGCACATGTGTTCTATTCGTTTAAATCCTGATTTCACAAATTGAATGCATGTATAATGCTGTGTGAAAGCAGAATCCCAGGCTAGGTCTAAACTTTAAATTTATCTGACCATAAAAAGGCAAGTCAGCACAGTACAAAGGTTTATGCTACCCATGCTGGCAAAAGCACCACTGAGTAAATGGTTACACTAGCAAAACAGAGCTTTACCCACAAGAACGTAGTTCATCCAGAAGGAATGTTTTCACTTTCTGATAGTGAGTGTGGCTTATCAAAGAGGAGTAATTCCAGCCAGGAATGTCTGGGTAGCATGGCCTACTCCTATTGCTATGTTACTGGATACTTCAACTGGAGTCTCTTCATTGCTGTAGTCCCACAGAAGGCTTCAAAAATTGGATTCACTGATGCTTAGGTCTCCTTCTGGTGATCTGTAAAGGAGGAATTTTATTTGCCTGTCCAGTTATCTTTTCAAAACCCTATGCACTGCGTGTTCTTGATACTCATTATGGGGACTAAAGTACAATCGTTTTACTTTGGATGAGTTTTCTCCCTCTAAGACCATGCACTGAAGCTCTAGCTTCAGTAGGAAGCACACTTTGTATTAAGCTGCAAACAGCGGAAAATCAGAGTTGGAATATAGGATGCCATTTTTGTAACTGAAAGATGTTGTGGTTAGCTCCACTGTGTGAAAACACTTCAGCTTAATGGTTGCAGCTAATTGTAGGGGAGTATAACCTTTGTCTTAGAAATAACTTACTGAAACAAAAGTTATAATTTTATTCCTTACGGAATGTATATTGGCATTGTCATCCCTGTTGACTCCAAAAGTGTTCACCGCCCTTTCTCTTGCATGTCCAGGTTATTAATTATATTGATTATTCCCAGTCAATATTTAGTTTCTCTAACACATATTTTGCTTCTCTTGGGGATCTGACAAGTGGGTATTGTTCATAAAAAGTATGTCTGTTTTTCCAGGGAAATTGGTTTGTCTAATGAAAGATATTATTTCTTTTTACAACTCTTTCTGCACTTAAGCCATCACAGCTACAATGACACAGCATCTACAATTACTTTAGCACAAGGATGTAGTCACAATGCTTCATTGAAAATCTGCCTTGCATTTAGGAAATGAAAGCATCTTAATCTTCCTCTGTTTCAGACCAACCCAGAAATAGCTATATTCATATTACTCATAAAGTTATTAAGTTTAACAGCTAAGGGTGCAGGAATGCTGTGTCAAAGGCACTGAATTTTAGCTACACATTCTTGTACTAATGGACAACCTACCACAGTGCTTTAAGCATTCTGTGCTTTCCTGCACTTGGAAGTTCAAGATAAAAAAGTTATTTACTCATGTATTATGCCTCATTTTCAGTCTACACAAAACGGAGGTAGATTCTCTGTTAGAAATGTCAGAATAACCAGAAAATAGCAGTTTAACAACCATGTGCTGAGCTCACACGACAGTCTAAATACATGCAATTATTTTGCATGAAGGTTGCCATTGCAATGGGATGCAGAGTGTAGCTGTATTTCCCACAATTACAAAGTTGTATCAAAAGTCACTTGATGCTCACACTGTTATAATATTATATTAAGTAGAGGAATTGTTTGAATGTGCTATCATGAAGGCATAACAACCACAAAATTAGTCCCAGTGTTAAAACTTCTTACCATCAACATTATCAATACAAGTGATAGCTCACTGAAATGCAATCATGCTGTTTCTCAGGGCAGGTCCTTTTTTTCCCCACCCTCTCCTCACCGTTTCAGACTTCTATAGAATAAATAATTAATGCCCTCCCTGGACTAAAGAGACTTATCAGGAATAGGAGATAGTAAAGGAATATAGGGCTCCAACCTGAAATCTTTAAACCAGCATGTTAGAGCATTGTGGCTTAATAAGTACTTAATATAACAGCAGCATTAGAATGTTTTGAATCCGTGTCATCCTTTTGGTATTAAGTGTGGCACTGATGTAATAGGAGGTGTTTAGGGAGTTATAAAGGCACTGCATCTACTTGGAAGTAGAAAAGCAGATAAAATCCACCCTTGAGAGGTAATAAAACACATGTTAGGGCAGAATAAATATGCTTTAGAAAGGGTACAGTGTATACTTCTCCCTTTCTCATTCTCCTGTTGTCTTCCTACAATGCCTTTTTGTGAATGAGAAAAAAATTATTTTTTTTTACACTGTTTTCTTCTTTACATCATAGAGGTTTTGTGGGAAAAATTAAGCACAGGAAGAGATACAGTGGCAACAGCCAAAGACATTTTGTATTGCATTTACAAATCTTTGTGGTGTGATTGGTAAAGCTTTCATTAAATCAGGTGATCCTTCTTTAATGAAAAAAAGTTTTGTTTCTTTGACTGGGACCTTCCTCAGGGTCTTGTCAGAAATGTGATCTTTATAATAGTAAAATAAGTAGTTTGTTAGAGCTCCACGAGGTCTTCGAGAAGGCCTGTAGTCTGAGAGCTCCAACTTAACTCTCTGTTCCTCTTGTAACTTTCTTTTTGATTCCCAAATGTCACAGCTAATTTTCATTAATCTGTCAAGGTCTTTCCTTGTGTAATAGAACTTTCTGGTGTTGAATTGACTCTGAAAGTATCTCATGGTCACTGTTCACATCCTTTCTCTGTTCTCCCAGACTTTTCTGCAAAAAATTGTATCATACATAATGGATTATTAGTCTTATCAGTTTATTCAGCCTTTCAAGTGTACACATGCAGCCATCCTGATCTGCATATTCACCCTTTTCAATGCACTGTCTCCCTTTGTCAGGGAAACACATTGCCTTGTTTGTTTCTCTGATACATTAGTCAAGTATAATTTTGAGTAATAAAAGTGATAGTAAGGAGTAGCTCTTGGAGAAATAATTTGATTGTCATGGTATCCATTTTGAACTCTTTGGACTCCTCATTTGCTTATACATAATCATGCAAATAGTTTATTGCTAGAAATTGATAAGGACTTCTGAGTTACAATAGATTCTGCAAGTTTTTTAAAGTTTCATTATGAGTAGAACTGAAACAGGCTAGAACGTTGAGTTTCTTACATGAAATTGTAGTATGAATCTACTTAGAAACACCTAGAGAACTTGATAGCATCAGCAGCGTTACCTGTGATTTTTAGGCTAGGGTATGTATCTAGCAGAGTAGAATTGAAAAGCAATTCAGATTAACAAATATAATACTAAGGAACAGAAGAGCCTGAGATAAAGCATGAAAGTTGAATTTAGAGACATCCCTGACTTGAAACCAAATCACTTAAAAACTACTAGTAGTCTCAGGACCTGCCCTTGATTTGCCCATTTTAGTAGTTTTTCAATTTCAATATATATTTATATATGTATTATACATATATGTGTGATCACTTTGAACAGAGAATTCTTTCAAACATGTATGTTTGTTAGTCTTTTCTTTCCTAATGTTTGAGTTCACCTACAGTAAGTGAGTTCTTTATATGCTTAATTGCCTTCAGCTTCAGGACATAACCTAACATGCAGGTGAAACAGAGCTGATTCTGTTAGATGCAACAGTTTCATTAAATAGAACAAGATAAGTCTCTGCATTGCTGTTTTAACTGTTACTGTGGAAAGAATCAGTCATATAAATTCTTATGTATAATCAAATTGAGGCTTAAGCGAATTAAATCCATAAGTCATTTGGTGGAGAAATCATAAGACAGATGCTTCAAAAAGGATCTGAAATCTGGACAATTCTAAAAGGTATAATATTTAGGTAGACTGAAATATTATACATCCTGTTAAATGCACTGCAATGTTTAAAAACCATGATGACAATTCCTTGTCTTTATGCTTAATCATATTTTTTTTCTTTGGATGCTACATAGGCATCAATTTTTCAAGACAGATGGACTTATCCTTGCTGACTTCTTAATTGATGTGACCTTGTTAGCACAGGTTCTTGACATCAGAAGTCCAACGCGGACTTTAGAGTAGTTGCATACATGTGTTAAAGAAATCATGCTAAAAGGCTTGAGATAATTGACAAAGACCTGAATATACATTGTAAATGTTCTCACAAAAATACCATTCGTGGATTGTCTTGAGGTTGTGATTCATATTCATTGACAATAATAAGGACAAATAAGCGGGCTGTCCCACCCATTCATTTCAGCTTGAACAGAGGCCAGGAAGGGGTAGGTGGGCTATTCAAATAGTTATTCTCTCGAAGGAATAGACAAATGCTTTGTTACACCCATGGATTACCACTGCCTTCATCCTGAGAGAAGCCCAGGCATTTTTCAGATGACAGTAGCCATCCTTCACCAACTTGAGATAAAACCCAGCATCACTTCCTTTTCCTGTCCTATCTTGCACATCTGCTTTCCTAGCATCCTCCTTTTTAATGCCCTATTTTGGAAAAAGTCTAGTTTTGCTGATCAAAACTGGTTGTTTTCATGCTCTCTTTTGACCAGACAGGAATGTAAAAACCATGTTACAAACAGTCCTGAGCTAGTGTGCATTTGCCATTCTCAAGAAGATGACAGGACCCAGTGGTCTGCCTGTCTTTCCCCAATAGTTTGTCAGGAAATGAGAGACAGGTCTGAAAATGTGAGCTGCTGTCTCATGGTTCCTTTTCTTATCTTTATTGTATAGTTTTTCTGGTTTTGCCATCAGTGAAAGTTAGCTCTACCCTATCTTGCAGTAATTTTTTCCCCCCTGAAAAATAACAGCTATTATCATCTCCTACCTGAAAAGCAGAAAGATTTTACAAACCTTCTCTCTATTAAAGGGGCTGGGTAAAAAAGATATTATTGAAAATAAAACCTGCTTAATTTGTTGTAGCTGTAGTTCTTTAAGTTCTGCTGCTGCTGCCTTTTCATCT
>VZTO01025696.1:0-14179 GCA_013400615.1 Syrrhaptes paradoxus
AACAATATACAGTGATGAATACAATGGAATCTGTCAGAGGTCATCTTTATGGATCCTTTCAAAATAAATTTCTGTATGGGAACTGCAGCAGGGCCAAAAATATCCACAAATTTATGAGATTTTTTAAAAAAATGAATGAGAGTGATTTCTTAATCTTTTTAGCAGATTAGATTAAATCTAATATTTGCAAGAAATTCTTCTTTCCCAAATTTTTGCTCTGAAAGAGACAATGATCAATCAGTCCTTGACCACTTTCTTCATATTAGTAATGATTATGCAGGCCTCCAGCTTGTCTTCTTTTAGCCAGCTCTCCCTAGTTTATGTAAACCTTTCTCCTATAGAAACTCTTCCCTACCCTCAGTTGTCTGGATGATTATGCACAGATCCAAAGAGGGACCTCCAGGGAAAATGTCACAGAGAACAGGAGGGCTATATTCACAGTATGAGTCTCCTGAAAAATGATGACTGCACAGTATGTCTGCCCAGTCTGTCCTGCTCTGAGGAATGTAAAACTGTGAAGTTTCATAAACGTGCTGGTTCAGAAACTAGAACACAGTATGACACATTGTAGAGAGACTGTGCGATTTTTTTCAGCAAGACAAATCACTGTAATCTATTAAAAGGGATTTTTCTTCAGATATTATTTTAACGAGGAAGGTTCAGAATGTTCCTGATATCGAAATCAAAAAAGGGTCTACGGCAGTAAGAACCATTCTTTTAACTATCTTAAAAATAATCTAATTTAAGCTTAGAGCAGAGAACAGAATCCAAGATACTTGGTTCAAAAGATTACACTTATCCACTCAAGGAACAAAAAGACGTGTGACCTGGATGACCAGTTAGAGGTAAGAGTCCTTCAAGTTAGGAAACTAAAAAGAAAATAAATGTACAACAGCTGTTGACAGAATGTTGTTAAGAAACTTAGTGTAAATAATTTCAAATACATTAGAACATGCCTGCATGTGGCCAAGTGGCATTTATCTAAATAGTGGAGGCTGCCGTATCCTGAAGTGGAAGTCAGCTTCATGTGAATGGCTATAGCTACTAAGGAAAATATCTTTTTCTTCTATTATAATAATCACACC
Organism: Syrrhaptes paradoxus; assembly: GCA_013400615.1. Lineage (NCBI taxonomy): Eukaryota > Metazoa > Chordata > Aves > Pterocliformes > Pteroclidae > Syrrhaptes > Syrrhaptes paradoxus. Next base: position 1,086 of record VZTO01025696.1, read on the forward strand.
AATAACTGTTACCCGTAAAATTATGGGGCACTTAATCAAAAGAAGGGGTTGAGTACCCCCCACATATACACAGATATGTTATTAAAGTCACATGTAACAGAAATAAATACTGAATCTCACTGGATTCAGTAAAATTATTCTCTCTCCTTTCTTTTGGAATTTTCCTTGAGAAAAAGTCCCTCTCTATCATAGACAGAATGTCATAAATCTAAGCAGTAGTGCAATATTTACTTGAAACTATCATTAGATATACATACATATTAATACATACAAAACTTTACAGACTCTTGCTATTTGTCTTTTTGTTTCTTTAGTGAGATATCAACAAAATTGTCAAGGGTGATTTTTTTTGGATAGCATGAAGCTGGAGACCCTTCCTTAAGTAAAGTTGTAAAATTCACAGAGTCAGAGAACTCCAAGAAAGGCGTCTTGGTGAAAAATCTTTTATATAGCTAAGAATTTTAAAATAATATTATTTGTAATTTAATTAAATTAATAAAATTTAAACTTTAGATCATTTTATATTTAATCCTTAGTACATTTAATAATTAAGCATAAATAAGACTCGATACAAGTANTTTGTTTCTTTGTAATTTGTTATTTTGTTGACATGCTGAAAGAATGCTGGAAATTACTTCCAGGTGTTTATAAAATGAAATATTTTTGTTCAAAACATACAAATTTACATTACTAGGAATGAAAAGCCCTCATGCACCAAATCATGAGCAACATGCCCAGACCTTTTTAGATAGCTCAGAAAAGTACTTCAAATGTCTACGATCTATAAAGACTATGCAAGTCTGATATAACGAGGGATCTCTGCTAAGAAGTGCAACAAAAATGGTGGTTGTAATTGTGAGGGGCAACTTTACTCATAAAAACAAGTAAACAGAAGACACTGCAACTGATTTACTTGGAATTAGCAAAGGTCCAGGTGTGTGCGACGCACATCTACAGTAGTTCTTCTGCTCCAGAGCAATGTCAGCAACATCAGTAACAGATAGCCAGTCCTACACGTCTGAAAACCCACAGAAGAGGATACTACGGAGAGTGTTAACAAGCGGTGCCCTGGGAGTTACTTTGCTTTCAGGAGGCTGACTGCATTCTTTGTGCTTTTGGCAGCATCACTAAGAAAAAGCATTCTTAGATGTGAATTTTGTTCTCTATTTTTGAAAATTATTTCTGAAACCAAAAGAACATAGTTAGAAGGTATCTACAATGTTGGAAAGATCAAAAACTTATTTTGGCTAGTAAACTGAGCAAACACAGTATGGAGGTTAAATTTTTGAGAGAGTGCATGTCTTAGTGTAGAAGAAATTTAATATACTTTTATTTATAATTTTTTATTTGTCTGTGTATATTTTGGGGTAAATTAAAAATTTAACTAAAATTCGAAAAAATATAACTAGCCTCTTTCTGTGATATGTTCTCATTCCTATTTTTTTCTTTTTATCTGCTTCTTCTGTTGACAAAAACTCAACTACTTTCAACATAATGGTTTTTCTAGTGTCTCAAATGTGACCTTGATTGCCTGTTCTTCTGTTAAGTCTTCAGATCATTCTTGTCACAGACAGCCATACTTTTTCCAGAATAATACTAAACAGCTTGAGAATTTATTCAGTTTTCATTTCTAACTACATCTTTTTCTGCTCCCTCTGATCAATCTGTCTTGAGTGCTGCTTTACCCCAGTGTATTGTTTTCTTTCCTGCCCATATTTCTGAACTAGTCTATTTAGATAGTCTGTTTCATCAATTTTAACATCAAACTCTATCATTACCTGTTGTGCCTTAAAAAAAATAAATTTCCTGGAATCCCATAACATCCTAACTTCAGAGCAGCTGTCTACATAGTAAAATAAAGGCATAACTTCATTATCATGTGCCAGCATCCCTGGTTAGCTAAACCCAGCTAGCTCTGGAAACAATAGCCCACAAAGAAGGGTGCAGCATGGGCTTTGCACAGAATCCTTTTCCCGTAATCCTTGGAAAAATTGTACTTTGGTTGTGGAAGGTTAGCGCAGCCCTTGATCTGACCATATAAAATTGAGGAACTACTCTTTCTTGAGGACCTTATTTGGTATTCTAGTGTGAAAACTTGCTTCTTCCTGACTGTACTTAACACATGCACTGTCTCTACCCACTATCCTTAAACAAAAGCGGGAGTTGTGAGGATGGTCCCATACTTTGTTAATAATTATTTTTATTCCAAAATACCAGATTGCAGTATCATATTTCTTTACTAAAACACTTTCTGCACTATTTATGCAGTATCACTTGTTTATCCTCATCAAAGCATAAGATAACAGCTGCCAAGTCAGGCAGAAAAAGATGTCTTTGGTTTGTGATAGCATGTCTCTGACCTACAGAAAAGCATATGACATCTTAGTGCAAAATTATGATACAATTTCCCCCCTTTAGGTGTTCCCTTTTCACTTCCACTTACTACTGGTTTACACTGTGAAAGTTATATGAAGTCTCTACCCCTTTTTCAAAGCCAGATAGAGTTCCATGGTCAAATAAAAAGCTATTTTTGTTAATTTACTATTTCTTGGTCCCTAAATAAAAATGTTTATTCCCTTTTAAAATTCTACTAAAATCTGGTACACAGTAGCAATGTACTATGAACCATTCTGAAAGTAAAAATATTGTATGTCCTAAAAATATTATTTAATAGGCATAAACTCTGCAATATCTGATTTCCTGATTGTATTTATTTAGAGACTAAATCTGAAAATCTCATTAATTTCATTTGTTTTTATTTCCGTCACATGATAAAATAAGTGAAAGGACATTGTAGGCTATGTTTTCAGCTGGAAAAAATGGCCTAGCTAACAGAGCAATGTTTTATGCTAGCTGAGAATCTAGCCCCATGTTTCTGAACATTACTCATTTGCTATTTTAAAGCATATTTTTAATTTAAAGATGAGCCAATGAAATTTGGCATATATACACAGAAAGCACTGAAGTATACTGCCAGTACATACAGAAATGAACCTCAGATTAATACCTAATATTAGTCTTTGCTAAAATAATGGATGTTCCCTCTAGACAAAAGAAATGCAGAGATTTCCGGTCTGCACCTCAGAATGGAGCCTAATACAGTGCTACATGGGAGTAACTTTTTACAGTGGAATTTATACCAGAAAGTATGTAGGGAATTCACTGAGGAGGAGATGGTGACATACTATGCTGAAGGAGAAACAGCCAAGCTAAAAAGTGGCTATAGGTAAGAATTGTAAAGTAGTGGTGAGGGGATAAATCACATTTAATACATTAAAAATGGTCTTGACAATTAGGAATAAATGAGTCAAAGCTGAGGTGAAATGTTGTAAACATAGAGAAGGATCCAAATACACAGAGAAGAAAATCAGTCTGAAGGCTGGACTGATTTCAATGGCATGAAATTTAAAAGTATAGCACAAAATAACATACTTAGGGATTAAATGTGGAGAATGTTTCTGCAAGATTGTGTTAAACTCCTGAGTGGGTTTGATTTTCATAACTACTGTTATGTAAATATTTAGAGCCTGGGGGAAGAAGCTGCAGTACATAGGAATGACACCTTTTAGTCACAACTTTGGAGGCATGAAGTCCAGGATGTGGTGCAGAAGCACAAGTTTCTTGGAACAGGGTTCTGAGTGGAAGCTCATTCAAGCTCTTGGACTACAAGGGATTTATCAGTGTCACATTATTTGCACTTCAGTAAATCACCTACAGCTCAGCTAATCCCATCTCTGGCAGGAACAAACAAGCTACCTCTGCATTTGCTAGTTTGCCAGATTTCCTCTGATGCTCTGGCAGCTAATACCATGCTAAGACATGAGATTTGTAGGGTTTGCTTTAACTTACCTTCATCCCTGGCAAAACAGGCTTGAAGAACTGGGCTGAGTAGCTACTGCTTTGCAGCTACAAATCCGGCTACTGGGTTTGAGTGTTTGCTGGAACATTCTTCATCAATGTCACAATTTTAAACTTTCTGTTTAATTCCTCTACTAGCCACAGCTGATCATATTCTATAGCAAATAACTTATTAAAAATATAGAGTGGTTTGAATTTTTTCATAAAAATATTTGTTACACCAAAATCTTACAGGGGAATTCTTAAACAGAAATCCTCTCTTCACCTTTAATTCTACCTGCTTTGCTGGAATTTTCTTCTCAGAATTTCTTTGTCCATCATCAGTTACTCCTTTATCTCAGCTTTTACAATGCTGTAGAAAAAAGGTCAGCTCCAATCAACACTACTTCACGGCCTTCTCTTTGCCTAGTACTAGGTACCTCTTCTCATCTCTGTTGGATACAACAGTGCTAGTTTCTTGTCTTTCTGAAGTGGCTTAGGAAGCGCCCTCTTCTCCATTTCAGAGCCAGCTTCTTTCCTCCATTTTTATTTAGAAAACAATGAAGTATAAGCATTAGCAGCTTCTAACACAGCACAATTTCCCTGGTACCCAAACATACAAATCAAAGCCACCACTATTGTTTTTTGCAGCTGAGATGATATGCTAAAAGGATACTTTATATTCTCCTCCCTTAAGAGAAATGCCAGATAAAATTGTTACTGTTTAAGTGGTGCCTGGCTGAAGATCTTCATGTGGAATAGACAGAACAATAAGAAGGTATTGCCTTCATCAGGGTATTCCCACCTTGTAACTCAAACTTATCCTACTGAAACTATCTGAGAATGAAAAGTCTGTCTACATGTTAAATCTGCCCTAGACATCTCACCTTTACTTCAAAACTGCTAGGTGCTGTACTTGGCAACACTGATATTAGTCCACTGGATATGCAGTTATATTTACCTGCATTTTCACTCTTTTTTCTCAGCCAATACCTGGCCTGACAGTGTATCTCCAGAAGTTAACTTACCCTCTTCCAGTAACATTAGTTATGCCTCTTCTTCACATTCTAACTGCTATATTAAATTTTTCATCCTCCTCCACACTTCCCTGATCTTGCTTCACTAACCATTTGTATTTCTTTGAATTACCTGTTTCATGTTAGAAGTTAATTCTTTCTCTCCTCCTTTTTTCAATCTTTATCTCAATGTGAATCTTTATGTCAATCTTTATCTTTTTCTGAAAAGTCCTTCTCAGTTTCTACATACTTCCTTTTCAAAAGGATTTCTAAGCAGTTTGCTAATCCATAAAGTTATATTCCTTTCTTCTTTCTGGAGATTCTTCTTCACTGTTCAGTTGTTCTCACTGTCTGCCTGCATTATACCCAGATTGCACTGAGCCCCCCAGCTAGGTATCTGTGGCAGCTGTTAGTTGTTTAAGGCAAGCCTATGCATATATATGTTGAGATGATATCCAAGCAGCAGTAAGAACCCTAACACTCCTTGCCTTCACACATAAAACATCTTAATGTTTGCTAAAGTTAACATCTAACAGGCATAAAGCAGCCAGGAGCCGGAGCTCTAGTTTTACAGTTGCACCAGTATGCTCAGGGAGAGCTAGAGCTCTGTTTTACACAGTTGTTTATGTATGTTTGCATGCTGTGACTCAGCTGGGCGTGACAAACAACTAGGAGATGCCAAAGACTCTCACTTTCCCCATCTTTTGGTCTACCTCATGATAAGTTTTCAGGTCAGCTCAAAACACTGATGAATGCATACAGATTTGCAGTAAAAGTGCCTATGCACCCCATTACAGTGGATCTTGTGAGCACTTGACGTCCCTTCTTGTTTAAAAAGTTCCTTTACTATAACTGTAACACTGTGGAGAGGCTTAGCATGAACTAACAATGTTGGATGTATAGGCAAATTACAGCGTATGCCAGAGGACAAGGGGTGAAACCACCTGCCCGTAAAGGCATACGATGTGAATCTGCCCATTCTTCTGGTCAGACCTGAGCTCTGCAGGATAGAGCAATGGCTGCCGTATCTTACTGTGCTGGTTGGGGCTGGGGTAGAGTTAATTGTCTTCATGGTGGCTAGTCTGGGACTATGTTTGGGATTTGTGCTGGAAGCAGTGTTGATGACACAGGGGTGTCTCAGTCACTGCTGAGCAGTGCTCACACAGAGTCAAGGCTTTTCTGCTTCTCACACCACCCCACCAGTGAGGAGGCTGGGAGGGGACACAGCTGGGACAGCTGACCCCAGCTGAACAGAGGGATATTCCATACCATATGGCATCATGCTCAGCATATACAGCTGGGGGAAGAAGGAGGGAAGTGGAGGACATTCAGAGTTATGGCCTTTGTCTTCCCAAGTAACTGTTACGCGTGATGAAGCCCTGCTCTCCTGGACAGGGCTGAACACCTGCCTGCCCATGGGAAGGAGTGAATGAATTCCCTGATTTGCTTTGCTTGTTTGTGCGGCTTTTGCTTTCCCTATTAAATCATCTTTATCTCAACCCATGAGTTTTCTCACTTTTACCCTTCTGATTCTCTCCCTCATCCCACTGGGGCTTGTAGTTGACTGGGGTTAAACCAAGACACTTACACAGCCCAGTCCAATGCTGTGTTACAAAAAGCAATCTAGACATTTTCTCCCTACTCACTCTAGCAGGATGTCACCTGTATATTTAAAGAGCAACATAACCACTCTAAATTTAACCACTTAGCATTTAACTTACTAGCCATGAGTATATATTTTGTTTTTTCATATTAAATTAGGTGAGTCAGTTTTACAGTTTGTGTTGTTGTAATACAGGCTAATACTGGTCAAAATAACCACAGAATGTACATACAAGGTGAAGACACTATCATAGAAGAAAGAGCCCTCTACCTCAATGAATAATTCATTGTGAACCATGGAGGTGATAAAAATCTGAGAACAATAAATAAAGATAATCTACACCACAAAGCTTGGGAGCACTGAGTGGGGGCTACTCACTTGAGCTCAAAGATAGTGGAAACAGTTCGGTTCTAGCTGCCCTGCTGAAAATGCCAAGACTGTTATCTACTATGTTAATATAATGAAAGCTATGATCACAATCCCTTCACGTCCAAAAAGTTCTGACAGCAGAAAGGCAGCTGTCAATTGTTTCTGAGCCAAATGAAGAAAACAAGCAGAACATGTTGCTAATCCAAGCTGATGACAAGAGTGTGGAAAATTAAGAGACCTTTACTCTGAAAAGATCTTCAGTGGCTGGAGGGAGAGAATGTAGGAAATTTACTGTGGGCCGTAATAATTGCTGTCTGCCCTGGGAAATGGCATCAAGGCCAGAGCAGTCGTGGCTCCATGCAAGCACATCCTCTAATTATTGAAAAACCTGTGTAGAGTCTCAATGTTAATCAGTCTCTCAGAGACTTCAGCTTTATGTGGTTAGTGCAGATTTATGGCATTTTTCTTTTCTTGTTATTAAAACTGATATTTCACAAGGAAGAAACTATCTCCAGACAACTGTTAAAATGCAAAGTTTCAGTCATAAAAGAGAACTGCAGGATTATTCTGAGACTATTCCACAGAGAACACAAACAAGAAGGGTAAGAAACAAAACATCAAAGACACAAGGAAAAATGGAAAAAGATGAGACTTTAAAATATTAACTAAAGACGCAACAGTTGGCCTATAGATTCAAGAGGTTATAGTGTAATTAATTAAGTGCTTGTTACAATTACGGAAATAAACAGTGCATATGCTAATGCCACATGAATGATACATAACTATAAAAAAGTAAAACAAACTGAGAGGTTTGCATGGCCACATTACCAGAGTTGTTTGCATTATTGTATCAATGATGTTTTTAGAAAACAAACAAACACAGGACTTCAACATTCTAGCACATGGCCACAGTTTGCTTCCTTTTACTAGTGCTGCAGTAATAGTATAATGTAGAATTTCTGATTATTCTGCTGGGATGATCTGAAATTATATTTTGGTCCATAATGCTGAAGCAATTTTGAAATATTACCCAGAATGGTCCTTGACAAATAATATATTTAATCAATAATGTTTCAGATTTTCTACCAGCTGTGTCTGGAAATTTCTGGCAAATAAAGTGGAAAAAGTTGTGTGTCTCTAACTCTTATATATTATATCAACCCCTACCTTCCAGAGGTACCTGCCACTTCATAAATAGTAGAACCCTGGGAAAGTTCACAGAAATTAAACCATAAAAATTGCAAACTTCTATGTCACTGACAGGATTTGAGAAGGGTTTGGGTGAGGCGGGGGAGACAGTTGTGTTAGTCACACATCATTTAGTTGTTAGTTGTCATCATTTTGAAAAACATTAAATAACAGATCTGATTTGTCTACAGGTTTTAATTTACTAGTGATGACTTCCTGCTCTTCAGTGGCCTACATTAACATTAAAATAATCTTTCTGGAAAGACATGCATAAATACTGCATAAGAACTGACCACAGATTGTATTTATAATCCAGAAGTGGCACATGTGCTCTGTATAGAAAAAGAGTGTACAAGATACCCAATTATCTATACGGCAACAAGAAGTTCAAAAGATATAACTGGAAGAAGCAGTGGGAATGCCTGAATCGGAGCACCAGGCTGGAATCAAAAAAGGATATGCAAACTGACACCTGACATCAGCTCTTTATTCTGCTTATGATGATAATGCTTGAAAAGAAAAAGACTAAAATATGGATATATGTGCAGGAAAGATGCAGAATGATTTAAAGTACAAAAAATTGTATGGAAAAGCCAGCAATGTGTCTTCAAGAATTCTCTCATCAGCATACAAATCTCTTAGATATGAAGACATCTAGGACACTATCTTGGACTAACTTGCAGTCCATAACCTTAACTATGATGGTATGATAACTTAACTCCTGTCACATGCACTCAAAAGTGAATCACAGGTACAACAATCCAAAAACACTGAAGAAGTTGAGTGCTTTATATTCTGTAAAGATTATGAGCCAGTCCAATGCACAACCAGAATATCCATTTCTCATTTTGGATTGGAATTTGAACAAACTCCAGCTAATCTTGGCAGGAAAAACATGCAGTGGCGTCAGTGTTTTATTCCTAGAATGGCATTTGAAAAATGTATCCCCATATGAAGTAACTTGGCTGCTACCAAAACAACTAATATTGCAATAATGTTTGTAATAGCAAATAAAAGTAAGAGGGGAGGTAGAGAAAGCTGTGCATGCTAGTGTGCTTAGAGCCAGGCAAGAGTAATTAGATTGATGATTACCAATTACAGATCATACCCCAGATGTCTATCAAAGAAGAAAACCACTCAGTAATACTCAGTTTTGCATATAGCATTTTAGATCTAGATAATTCTTCTTACCTGCATACCTTTCTATTTCTCAGTAGTAGCTACCACTCTCCACCTTAGCAATAAGATGCATCTCCAGAAAAAAAATGAGGGTTTCTCACCCTATTATAATAACATCTTGCTGAATTGCAACTATATGCAGATTATATATATCAACACAGACATGAAAGTCTGGGTTTTCACACTTGTTTTTCTATCTGCATCATTGTAATTGCACTTTAATTTTTACATGATCGCTTTTTAGCACATTAATTTTAAAACATGAAAAACTGAATTCTACTGGGCAAAATACGTGAAGTGTCATCTTTATAAAATAAAGTATTCGACAGTAATTACTGCAAATTGCAGTATTGCTATTGTTACTTACAGTTTCTTAAATCATTGCTACAGAAATCCTCTAGTAATATTTGAAAAAGGAAGAGAAATGCTTGATTTGTACAGGTAAATATAATTTGCATTCCCAAAACTGGTTTTATGCACAGGAAAATTAACAATAGTTAGCTAATTTAACTTTCAAATCATACATACAATTATCAGCTATATTTATCCTCTGCTCCAACTATGCCATCATACAAAAGTATAACGCCTCTTCAATTAGTGAACATACAGCTGACAGCATCAAAAATACAAACAGTGAATTTTCCTGAAGACTTAGTTCACTGCTTTTCTAACCTGCTGTTTACTGGCCTTATAATAATGGGAGATTATTCCACCCTTTAAAAGAAATAGAAGACTTTTGATAAGAAACTATCTAAATGAATGGAATCTTTTAAGATTGAATGGCAGGTTTGATTAGAGCTTCCTCACTTATAAATGAAGCAGATACTCTGCAAAGACTTTAAAAGTATAAATTGAAATAGTTCCATTAAGCAATCAGTGGCTATATAAGAACTTAGGTGTGATTTTCATTTAATTTCATTAGTCACTGGATTTTGCTTCATTTTATTTTATAAGCCATCCAATTTTATGTTGATATCCTACCTTTGCCACTACCTGCACTAAACACCTGTCTTGATGTGTTTTCATGTACATAAATAAGTTATCTGAGATGAAAGAACCTTGACTAAATCCTTTCTTGGAAGAACAAAATACATAATTCTTATCTAATTTCCACATGGAAATTACAGTCCTGCTTGCTTTCTCCCTGTCTGTATGGATAGAGAATTTTGTCCCTTTTCAAGAGATGATACAAATATACTGAGAAAAATTTTGTAAGATACAGATGGCAAAAACAAGGGACTGCTCTTATAGGAATAAGGCCCATTTTGCTATGAGTTCAAGGAAGAATAAAGAATTTTCTGTGAACGAGAGACAGGAACACCAGTACTTCAAGGAAAACACTAGGCACAAGGAGAATCACTAGCTCTTTAGAAACAAGCCAGGTAACTATCTGTGTGTCACGTCTTTGTCCAGTTCTCTATATTGCTAAAATTAAAACAGACAAGTGTAGGATCTCTGCAATGCATACATATCATACACTTCACTCATCACTTTTCTCTGCCATGATACTTTAAGAACCTATGCCAATTAATCTGCAACTGAGAAAAGAAATACTAATTTCCTGGAGGCTCTTGGGGAACTTGTCTTTGTAATGAGCCCTCCCTGGTTGGGTAGCAGGGACACAGCTTTCAAAGGAGTGTGCACGACAGAGAAGCTGCATGCTGTTTCTCTATATAGTCTTCTGTATACAGAGACCAAAAGGCAGTGCCTAAACTCCAAAGGATTTGCCATGAGGCTTTGGTGAGAGTTCAGATGCAAAGCTTACAGAGTATACAAGAAGGTGGCTAATAAAATTACAAAATCAGGTGATCGTAAAATTACAATGTAGGTGATTATAAACCTATATTATGCAAGATTCTTGACCCTGACCTTTTTAAGATGTTATGGCAGAAAAGGCTGGTTCTGCAAAGCAGATAGGAGGAATTCTGTTCATTTCCAAACTCGTTACTCAATACCACTGTCCCAAGCCAATTCTACCATTTTTCTCTGCCTCTTTGGTTAGCCTTGGCTTAGCAATGCTACTGTCAGTTCCAAATATGCATTCAAACCCTTTCCCCCATCAGACTGAGCAGCTCTAGCTAGCTCTTTCCATTCTGCCCCCAGCAACAAGACCCTCAATTTTTGGGGATGTTGTCCTACGGCTTTACCAGCTACTACTCACCTTCAATAAGCAGAGCCACAGGCATGTCCTGGCTGAGTCCTCTATACTGGGTTCTGGAGACCAGAAATTCCTCTCAACAAATACAAGATCAAAGGCAGCTGGGTGCCAACATTACAGTGTATCGTCCAGCAGGAAATAATGTTGAATTTCATTACGGATGTTAGCTTCTAATCTTTCTTGCAGTAAACTCAAATTATTATCTCGAAAATTACCTTAATCCATCTCCCAGATGGGTCATGTTACTAAACTACAATTCTAGTTCAGCTTGTTTCAAGACAGAGATGCTATGTGCTTAGCTGAAACTGTTTAAATAACATTGTTCAAACAAATTATCGTTAATCACCCAGTAAGAACATATATCTGGCAACATTAAAGACACAGCTAAAGACTGACGTTGTTATGACATAAATGTAACAAACTGTTATAAAGGCTTTGAATTGTTATAAAGGTTTTGAATTCACAGTCAAGTCCCAAGAGAAGGAGCCACTGGCATAATCCTCTCTTCTTTCTGGGGTTGAGAGATTTAAAATTCAGAAAGCCTGTATATTTATGGAAAAATGATAGTCAGGGTAGAGCAAGGTAGACAATATGCCTGATTTGAGTCTAAGGAAATAGTGGTGTAAAAATGTTATGTATACGTGTACTGCAGATGCAGCGTTGTGAAATTTGTCCACAGAAGAATCAATACTAAGAACATGTTTTCAATAAACAGTGTGCTCTCTCAAAACCCAATTCATAAGAAACCATCTGAAACAAACTTCTGTTTCACATTTAGAAAAGAATTTGACTCAGCAGCTTTGGCCATGTGGCCACCACAAGACAAAGGCATTTACGTCAAAGCCTACTGGAACTGCACATAGATGCAAGTTCAACTATTCCCATAGCAATATGTCTTTTTCAGGATTTATGGTCCTAAACTGTCATTACCAGCTGCTGTCTTCAATTTCACTCTCCAAAAGATGTTACTTTTGCTAGATAAGCAAGCAGAAAAAGCATAAGACTTGACTGGACCAGTATTACCTTGAGTTACACTTAGACATTTCTGCAGATTGAGACATAATAAATGTCACTTAAATCACCAAATGCTTTCTTTTGAGGCAGATCCATAAAGAATGAGTGAAACTGTTCTTCCAGGGACACAGGGACAGTGCCTTGTGCTGGGGAACTGCTGCTTTCCTGTTCTGAATGTCTTGCAACAAGTCAAAAATCTTCTTTCTCTTTGCATGGTGTTGAAAAAAATCAGGCAAATGTTACTGATTCCAGTAATGTATCATTCCAACAGAAGCTCTGTGTGTTGGCAGTACTCACTGAATTCTCTGGCTTCAGCAGTTCAGTTATTATTTTTGTATTATCTGGTAATTTAGATACAGTTATTGTAGGTTCTTCAGCCTGTGTTAGATATTCTCTATACTCCCCAGAGTTTTGTATCCTGTTTTATACTTCTATTGTTTTTATCAGTTGTCACCTATAGTGCCTCGGTATTTTACTCTTGGGTACTTCAATTATATATGAATGTGATGTGCTTCACAGCAGCTAGTTTCCATTTGCCATCTAAATATCTTTGTACATGAATGAAGTAACCTACATTTAACTTCACAGACAGTTGTACAAATCTACTGTATTTCAGCTTTTGGGTTTGGGGGCTTTTTTGTCTGCTTACTTTTATTTGATAATTGATTTCTAGCTGTTTTTTCCTCTGCTTTCCAAAACTAAAATAAAACCCTCTAAAAAAAAAGGGGGG
>VZTO01025697.1:1452-13202 GCA_013400615.1 Syrrhaptes paradoxus
GAGAACTGTTTCATATGGGAGGCATATGAAAAGGAATGAAGGAAAGAGAGAAATAAAATAAATAGGGAAGATGGTTACAAAAAAAAAAGATATGTGTTTAAATCAAATTGTCTAATGCATGAGACTAAATGGCTCTAGACTGCTAATACTATTTTGCTTTCCTGAATTTCTTGAAAAACCAAAGTCAGTATAATGCAATGCAAATTACATTAAAGCAACAGTAAAATAATTTGAGCAGTCTCTGTGTAAATTTTTACAAACAGTAACCTGACAGTGACAGAAAATGAGACCATGGAGTTAGATTTTTCTTTCATTCTTTCGCCCTTTATAATTTTGCTTAATTTCAATATAATCATGGTTGAAACAGGATGTGAAATAATTTTCATACAACACAAAAGAGAACACATCAATTACAAACCAGTGAAAATCTACTGAAATCCATTGACAGTATTTAAAAGCTAAAATATTCTAAGTGAGAGCAAAAACTTGCTTAACACTTGCCTGCACAATCATTTCTATATAGCATCTTAAAATTAAAAACCCCACTTTGTTACTATTGAAAGCGCATGATAAGAGGTTTTGATTTTTAAGCATTCTGATGTAGTTCATAAACATCCTCTGAGACTGAAAAGCCACACAGTCACTTTGTTTGCAGTGGATTCACTGGAGTTGTCTAAAAACCAACAAAGACTCCAAGCTTATAAGACCTGAATGAGGAGGGATTTACACATGCTGTGAGGCAAACCAAACTGTTTCCTGACATCTTTTGTTCCAGAAGGAATTCATAGCCTACTGAAGTAAACAGAACGGATCCTAATGATTTCACTGAGCTTTGGAAATGCTGGCAGAATAACAATCAAGACTGGAAAATGAGGTAGGTTAAAAATTCTTCCTGTTGCCAAGATCTCAACCTTTTTTTTTTTTCTTCCCCTTTAGTGAATCCCAATTCTAAAGGCAATAAGTCTGGAGAAATTACTGATTTACACTAGACATTGTCATTGTCAAACAGGAATGGCTGGGTAGCCTATTCTAAACTACAGCTGTGGGTGTTAATCTGCCAATTTGAGTCTACACTTAGGCTCACTAGTAAAGACTCTAATTTTGAAAAAGGAACCCTGTAGTTTTTGTAGACTATAGCGACATTCTCTAAATTAAAAAAAAAAAAANCCTTCTGCCATACAGCAGGCCTCCAAAATGGATGAACAGAGACAGGTGCCATAAAAGGATACAGTGAAAACGTGTTTTCATGCTGTGTAATACCTACCTGGGCATGGTGCTAATGAAAGCATATGAAAAGGAATGAAGGGAAGAGAGAAATAAAATAAATAGGGAAGATGGTTACAAAAAAAAAAAAGATTCAAGATACCGGCATTATTATTCTGCAAATACATCCACGCTGAAGTTCAACTTGTTAGATATAAGCAAATCAATAAGTTCTCTGGGCTGAACATGCCTTCTTTTTTCTATTGTTTTAATGTACAACATAAATACTGTGCTGTGCCAGTAGAAGGAAAACGATTCTCTTTCCTGCTAGTTCAACCACAATGAAAGAGAGAGTCAATGTGCCTGCTGACAGTACACTCCCTGCCAATCCAATGTGGAAGGACCAAGACCATTTCTCCTTTCCTTATATCTATAGCCAGCAAACTGCTTTAAAAAGACAGTTCACCTAATGCTAAAACACCCTATTCACCTACCCACCCATCCCTTGACTCATGGCAGGAGGAGGTGGGGATGATTCATAAGCCCTTTCCATAGACAACCAGACTCCTCTTCCTTTGCCTGACCACAAGGACAATAAAGCAAGCCAAGCCTTTTCAAGAAACAAATAAGAATCACAAACAAATTCTTCACTAGGCTCTAGGTACAGTAGTAGTGCCAAATGTATTGATTTCTGGACCGGTCAGGAAATATTCCTCCTAACCACACCTTCCTCCTGCAAAGTGGCGACTGGCACACTCACATACCTGATAAAGAAATGTTGATGATTGTGTCCCATGTCTCCCTTGAGTTCAAAACCCCGAGAAAGGGATTTCAAACATTTATAACAAAATGTGCACAGATTTATCATAAGAAAAGATATGTGTCCAGGCAAATACCTGTCAGATCGTCCTCCTTCCAAGCTGTACCTTAAGTAGTTCATACCATCTAAGAACTGGCTGCTTGGTAAAGAATCATCTCCTAGTTCTTTGAGGTCTTCTGGCCTAAGGTACTCTCCTCCATCTCCCGTCATTGTGTCATCACCTTTAAACCAATCACAGAAGGGACAGAGATAAGCACACACACAAGTTTGATTGCATTTACACGTTGGGATCTAACAGCTGGATGGCACAACAAACAGAAAGGCATTTTCCACTCAGGAAACACTGCAAACCACAAGCAATTAATGTATTTAATGAAACTGGGAAAACAAACAAGATTTAAAAAAAAAAATCAAGATGATTAACCAATTGGATTTAATCTAATTTTTGCTCTTGTACATACCGGTAAGCAGCAGATTCCTTTGCTACTCTCTAAAGCATGGTCTCTCTGTTCCTTTATCTATTTTAGCTCTCTGGTCACAGCTATATTGTATCACAGTCTGACAGTTTATGATTAAATATAACCACCCACTTGACTGTAAGCTATGTGTTTTCAACTGAAAGTGTTTTCTGTGGCCTTATGCGTGATAGTTGCAAATCCGAGTTTAAACCCTCCATTGTCCAAACTCCACATCATATGATGCTGTCTCACCCACATTCCAACATCCTTCTGCGATCAGCAAAAAAATTCTTAGGTTTAATTTTTTTTTAAGGTCTAAAATGATTTTCCCTAGGAAATTCTGTCTATATTAAGTCACATTTTGCTCTTCTCCAGCAGACTAACAAAACAGATTATACTGCCAAGCAACATGTAGATGTTTTTCATTGCCATTTGCAACACGGTCTCTGTCCTGCAGATTTCAGTTACTTTCCCAAGGGTTCATTACTACTGTGTGAGCTTGCTAGGGCTTGGTGTGCCCCACAGAACTGTGTAACATGATCCTAGGCCACCAATATCTTCAAGTTTGCTCATTCTCTAAGCTGCGTGGGCGAAAGTCGAGAACCTGAAGCTCAGTTACATGAAGGAGACTGCTGCTGTTATACAGGAGCAGTCTTCAGGGGCTACACATTCTAGCTGCGGTCAATCACCCTGATATGCTGAGAAACACAAAGGGTTGTAAATGTTAGGTAAGCAGTATCCACACTGTTACAAACAGAATTCATTTGGGCACAGGACAGTTGCCGCTTGTGTGATTTAAAGTCCTAATAAAGCAAAACTGCAAAAAGCCAATTACTGCTGCTATTTCTGGTACAGCATCTTTCCCCCTGCCCTGAGAAATGTTATCAGCTTTACAAGCTATAGGAGTGGTGCCTCACTCCTAAAGGAAGAAATCTTGGTATTTGTTTTCGTGGAACAAATCAAGCTATTTTTTTCTAGCGTGATGTTGCAGCTAACAAATAATTTATAATTTGTCATCTAAAACTAAATAACCTTTGGGATTTTAAGATACTCTTTTGTATATACAAATATTGTATGTAAAAATGAGGCCTAAATCTTTTCAGTGTAACAACAAAAGCTCTTGAAAATTCCATCTGTCCACATTAAGAGGGAAAAACTGGGCACAGTTTCACAGAAAACAATAAAATGCATTTAATCATTGCATGTTTCCTGCCTCCTGTTTCCTGGGAATGTCACATTATAAAGCACAGGGCTTCATGAAAACTTTAAAGATATTAAGGCAATGCTGTTAATCAAACAATAAAAGGAATTTCAAGTCATATTTCAAATAAACTAGATACTTATAATCATGCCAGACATTCCATCTATAATAGAAGCAAAGGCAAAGTCTTGACCGCTTTCATCACACCCACATCCTTTAAAAAAAAATCCAAACTCTACTCTTATTTCAGCCTTGGCCTCTCATCTAAGCGTTGTCAATAATGGGTCTCAGTAACGCTAGCTTTTTTATGTGATGTGAACATCTGCAAACAGTAATAAGAGTACCCATGAATATTTCACAATGTCTTCAGAACATTTATCCACTGGTAATACAGCTTACTTGCTAGCATACTAGTCTTGAGTGAGTGAACTAGAGGTTAAAGTCACTCCCCACCAAGCCCTTGTGCCCTTACATCTTTCCTTAACGAGATGAACAAAACTAAAACTCCCAAAACAAGTAGCCCTAGTATACAAAGGTAAAAAAAAGTATGTATGTATTTAAGTCTAAGTGATGATGTAGCAACATAACATTTCATACAACTGTGGTTACCCGAGTGTCTTAATTGCTGCTTTGCAGGGCAAATGCAAAGGGAATTATTCCAAGTCTGCATAACAAGCTCATTCATCCTGCCACTAATATTGTGTTGCCGTTAAAATACCTGACATGGCTATATTCCTGAGTCGCAGTCAATTAATTGTGCGGGAATTTGCATAAATATGCACACAGACGTTATCCGCTGAGAAGAAATTACATATTCAGCTGACCATGAGCTTTACACAGCATATCTTACCAGATGGTAGTTTTGTGGCAGTACAAGACATTATCCTTTTCAGTCATGCTGGAAACAATTCATCTGCCATCACATTCCCCATCAAATTAATGACAGTAATGTTTTCACTGCTTACTAAGGAGTTAATGATGAATATAACCCTTGACATTCTGGATATGCATCTACAGAGTCAACTTGTTTAGGGAAGCCTCAACAGAGGTGGTTCCTACCGTTCCTATAATTCTCCTGATATATAAGTGAAGTGCAAAATANTGTGATAGTTGCAATTTCGAGTTTAATCCCTCCATTGTCCAAACTCCACATCATATGATGCTGTCTCACCCACATTCCAACATCCTTCTGCGATCAGCAAAAAAATTCTTAGGTTTAATTTTTTTTTAAGGTCTAAAATGATTTTCCCTAGGAAATTCTGTCTATATTAAGTCACATTTTGCTCTTCTCCAGCAGACTAACAAAACAGATTATACTGCCAAGCAACATGTAGATGTTTTTCATTGCCATTTGCAACACGGTCTCTGTCCTGCAGATTTCAGTTACTTTCCCAAGGGTTCATTACTACTGTGTGAGCTTGCTAGGGCTTGGTGTGCCCCACAGAACTGTGTAACATGATCCTAGGCCACCAATATCTTCAAGTTTGCTCATTCTCTAAGCTGCGTGGGCGAAAGTCGAGAACCTGAAGCTCAGTTACATGAAGGAGACTGCTGCTGTTATACAGGAGCAGTCTTCAGGGGCTACACATTCTAGCTGCGGTCAATCACCCTGATATGCTGAGAAACACAAAGGGTTGTAAATGTTAGGTAAGCGGTATCCACACTGTTACAAACAGAATTCATTTGGGCACAGGACAGTTGCCGCTTGTGTGATTTAAAGTCCTAATAAAGCAAAACTGCAAAAAGCCAATTACTGCTGCTATTTCTGGTACAGCATCTTTCCCCCTGCCCTGAGAAATGTTATCAGCTTTACAAGCTATAGGAGTGGTGCCTCACTCCTAAAGGAAGAAATCTTGGTATTTGTTTTCGTGGAACAAATCAAGCTATTTTTTTCTAGCGTGATGTTTCAGCTAACAAATAATTTATAATTTGTCATCTAAAACTAAATAACCTTTGGGATTTTAAGATACTCTTTTGTATATACAAATATTGTATGTAAAAATGAGGCCTAAATCTTTTCAGTGTAACAACAAAAGCTCTTGAAAATTCCATCTGTCCACATTAAGAGGGAAAAACTGGGCACAGTTTCACAGAAAACAATAAAATGCATTTAATCATTGCATGTTTCCTGCCTCCTGTTTCCTGGGAATGTCACATTATAAAGCACAGGGCTTCATGAAAACTTTAAAGATATTAAGGCAATGCTGTTAATCAAACAATAAAAGGAATTTCAAGTCATATTTCAAATAAACTAGATACTTATAATCATGCCAGACATTCCATCTATAATAGAAGCAAAGGCAAAGTCTTGACCGCTTTCATCACACCCACATCCTTTAAAAAAAAATCCAAACTCTACTCTTATTTCAGCCTTGGCCTCTCATCTAAGCGTTGTCAATAATGGGTCTCAGTAACGCTAGCTTTTTTATGTGATGTGAACATCTGCAAACAGTAATAAGAGTACCCATGAATATTTCACAATGTCTTCAGAACATTTATCCACTGGTAATACAGCTTACTTACTAGCATACTAGTCTTGAGTGAGTGAACTAGAGGTTAAAGTCACTCCCCACCAAGCCCTTGTGCCCTTACATCTTTCCTTAACGAGATGAACAAAACTAAAACTCCCAAAACAAGTAGCCCTAGTATACAAAGGTAAAAAAAAGTATGTATGTATTTAAGTCTAAGTGAAGATGTAGCAACATAACATTTCATACAACTGTGGTTACCCGAGTGTCTTAATTGCTGCTTTGCAGGGCAAATGCAAAGGGAATTATTCCAAGTCTGCATAACAAGCTCATTCATCCTGCCACTAATATTGTGTTGCCGTTAAAATACCTGACATGGCTATATTCCTGAGTCGCAGTCAATTAATTGTGCGGGAATTTGCATAAATATGCACACAGACGTTATCCGCTGAGAAGAAATTACATATTCAGCTGACCATGAGCTTTACACAGCATATCTTACCAGATGGTAGTTTTGTGGCAGTACAAGACATTATCCTTTTCAGTCATGCTGGAAACAATTCATCTGCCATCACATTCCCCATCAAATTAATGACAGTAATGTTTTCACTGCTTACTAAGGAGTTAATGATGAATATAACCCTTGACATTCTGGATATGCATCTACAGAGTCAACTTGTTTAGGGAAGCCTCAACAGAGGTGGTTCCTACCGTTCCTATAATTCTCCTGATATATAAGTGAAGTGCAAAATACAGTTGCTGTATAAGAATTACTCTAGAATTGTTTCTCACAAAACAGAGAAAAAATATAGGCAAAAATTTTTTTAAAAAGAAAGAAAGAAACCAGGACACCTTCTTTTGGCTGTCATGGAGTTAACTTTCTTCACAGAAGCTAGTGTGAGGCTGTGTTTGGATTTGTGCTGAGGAGAAGGCTGATCACATGCTGATGTTTATAGTTGCTGCCAGGACAGCCAAGGACTTCGCGTCTTCAGTTAAGGAGGATGGTCTNCTGAGCCTTGGTCATCAAGCAGTGAGCAGCTAGTGCACTGTGCATCACTCGTTTGTATATTTGTGTATATTACTACTATCATCATTATTTTCAATTTTCTTGTAATTTAATTATTAAATTGTTCTTATCTCAACCCACGAGTCTCTTCCCTCTACCTCTTTAATTCTCTCCTTCATCCCCAGGAGGTAGGAGGGTGAGCAAGCAGCTGTGTAGTGTTTTGCTGCCAGACAGGGTTCAAAACTATTACAGACGGCTGTGATAGAAACTGCCAGAAGATGCTTTTAATAGATGTTTTTCAAGCCAGATACAGTTATATGTGTTTGGCAAAATTATTGTTTTCCTCTGCAACATGCAGATAACTCTACAGCTCCCCACATAAGTGCTCCTTCTTCAAAGTAACAGATGGAGAAGGGACAGCTATGGCAAGCACATTTTGTAATGGAATATTTAAGTCCTGAAACATCGTTAAAGGAATGTATAATGCAGAGTTTCTCTGATACTTTCCTTGGAAGCTTCCCTGAAGTCAATCCTCTGTGTAATGGCCCCCCCACAGTAGAAGCTGCCCTGAATTACAGCTTGGCTAATGCTTCACGTTTCTTTATTTTTAGGCAGTCAGGAGAGCAGGTTTTCATGTACGGTTTCATGCAAGGTTTCATACACTGATACATGACTTAACATGACACATCACGTCAGCTATTGGTAGCTCAAACCACCACTTGCAGAAAAATAGAAGGTGAAGCAAAACTGTATGTCTGCCCTCCAGGATCTGTGGGGAGGGAAAGACACCTTGATTTTGTTTTCTCATAAAATGACAATTTAGGAAATAATACTAATAGCTAAATAACATATAAGTAAATACAGTAGTGTCTCCTGGTCATGCCCACGCATTATTCCTTCTTTGCATTAACAAAGGTGTGTCTGTAGTTTGGGTCATGCGTACACATGTGACCAGTGTAATTTCTTATTGCTGATCTGGTCAATTCTATTTTTATCAACAACACTGATGGAAATGAAAGACAGCAGTTTCTTTAAAACTTTTGCCAAAATTTTTGCAGCCTAACCACAATATCCTATTTTTCATTACTAAAATGTTGACAAGTGAGCAATCTTTAGCAGATTCTACCCAAACAAAAATAAAATAAATTTTCTTTCCAATGACAATACCAGATTTTTTTTAAAAATATTTACATTCTGTATGAAATATTTCAATGAAAAAATCCAAGTAAAACTTTGCTATATAACTTTTTTTTACATTTCTAGCAAAAATGTCAATAAATTTACAGGAGAAAAACTGAGCAGCTAACCATTATATTGAGAATCTTTTGTGTTGACAACTCATGAATAAAAAAAAGGAAACCAATTTTCTTATTTCCTGTTGCGTTCACACATCTGGCACTTAGAAGCATGAAAGAAAAAAAAAAAGAAGAAATCATTTTGCTCAAAAAAAAAAAAAAGAGGAAAAAATATGGCATATTAAAGAATTCAGTATGCTTATCAAAGGGCGCCTGCAGTTACCACAAATATGAAGCATTTGGATATGAGAATAGTCTTGGGTACCAGAGCACATTATCATTTCATAATAACAACATTCACAACAATAACTAGGTAGCCAGTCCAGGCACGCAGTTCCAGAGATAGATAGACAGATACATGGGGCATTTTCTTCACAGCTCCCAACATATCAGGCAAAGCAGCTTGTCATTATCCCATTCTACAACTGGAAGACTGAGATAATTGGAGTGACTTCCTCTAAATCATTTAGGAATCATCAACAGTGCCAGAAATAAATTCCTGAATGCTGCTGGAGTGTCTGTCTGTAAAGCAGTAACTTTTCAGTCCTTCGTGAGTATACGTCTGAACCAGACTTACTAAGCAGTTTGAAAGTTTTTCTTTCTTGATATTTTCTCTACACTGGAAAAAAATTGTCTAAACTGAAAACAACTTTTTTCAATTAAAAAAAAAGTTTTTTTTTTCTTTTTAATCAGAAATGTAAACAAGTACGGAATAGCTGTGAACTGTTTTCAGGAATCTAAGATGACATTTTTGTTGTGTCCGTAAGTGATGCAATAGGTCACAGATATGCCACCTTGTCAGTGATGCACATTCATGAAGCGATAGCAAACCTCACTTTACACAGATGCTATTACTGTGAATATGTTTGAAAGATGTAGTATCACAATTTTGAGCAAGTTTTAAAACTAAAAATGAGAAATATGAGCAACTCTGACAGGGAAACTGTAGCAGTCTGACACTAGGTCATTGTTTTTAGGCATTAACGCGTATTTTATAAATTATTTAAGGACACTTGATGACACTGTTTCCATTTTTAGAAACACTTGAGCAAATTCAATGTCCTAATCACCCTCTTTTTAAGATGACTTCATTATTGGTAATGTTTTTTAAAGAAACACAAAATTATAAGAAAAAAAACACAAACAAACAACAAACACCACGACCTTGTCTCAATGAGGCACAGGGTTGAATCTTTAGCAACTTTTAGATGAGCATCCCTCATGAAAGAGATGCTTTTTGTTCTTTGGATATGGTGATTCTATCTGATTTTTAAGCCTATGTTGACTATTTGCACATGATTGTTCACTCAACATTTGTCTCTCTCTCCTCTGCAATTGACATATCAGCATTAATTACTGTGCAGTGTGAACTGAACTGCCCTTTATGGAAGCCAGCTCAGGGGCATCCTGCCTCTGACAATAGTGTCTCACCTTCTACTTCGGCCTTTCTCTTCCCTTCTGCCTGCAAAAGTAGTCTGCCCAAAAATAACTTGTCAGAACAAATAAAGATATTAATTTTCAGACAGATCAGTTCACTCGGTTGGTTCACCACCTGGTGAAATGTTTTTGCTGACATAATGGAGGGTGTGGGAAAGTGTGATTAGAACTATGACAACTTCTTGCAGCAGCCAGAACTTAGTCTCAAAGAGAGATTGAAACCAGAGCTTTTGAAAATTAACTGGATTGAAAACAGTAGGAGATGAAGAGGCCCAGACAGACACAAGTGAGAGCTCTTCAATAACCTGCTTTACTGGTTGGTCTTGTGTCCTCTATATACAGCATACACTTGCTGTACTGTCTCAGATGGGAGTCATAAAGATAAATTGCTGGCAGTTGTTCAGCTCTTTCACCACAAAAACGATGTGTGGAATGAGTACAGAGGAACAGCAACATGTTCCTCAATACAATATTAACATATGGGAGAACTAAAAAAAAAATGTTCCTGCATTCTCTAGATTTTACTGTGTGTCTACACTGACTCAGCCCTAATAAGAATATCTGTATGTGCTTAACTTCACTAATTCTGTTGATTTCACAAGATGCTTTGCAATAATTGCCCTCTGCTCCTGTAAGGATCCTTCAAGTGGAAACTGCTTCTTTTGTGGAAACAGCTTTAAAGGAACTAAACTTGATCAGCTAATGCTAGTGCAGATACAATGATAAAAATGCACAGTTTTCTTAGTACAACTCTATCTGTGTGAAACATTTCTGCTGGCATGGATACGTGTTTCAGAAACCTTAAATACCAAGCCAAACTATTTGACAGATTAGATGGTCCTTTATTTTATACTGCTAAGACTGGATGTTGCACCTGAATTTGTTTTAGGACTATGAATACTATATGATTAATGCAACAGCACACTTCAACGCAAGATAACTGCTTCCCAGGCAAAACGCAAAATACTTATCACCAGTGATGAACAAACTCCACAGTGGGACTTGAAACACTCATTTGCTCAAGTACTCTTCTTGAGTTCAACTGAACAATTATAGAATTACAGCTGGCAGGTTTACCGTGTCATGTTAATTTATATCAGAACATACTGCGTCACTTGAAGACAGCTAAGAACACAGCGTCACAGAAACCATATTGTTACTCTCCAACAAAGACTATACCATCACTCTTCATCCTCTTTTTAAAAAAGTTTTGCAGTCTTCCTGCACCCAGCTATTTTAAGTCCCTTTGACAAGTACCATTCATTTTAGGAATTTTCACAATACCCTGAATGTTTTGCCTCTAAAAACAGATTTTACAAGGACAATGGCATGAAGTGCTTTAACTGTGACCAGCCTGCTTAGCAACCTGCAGCAGGATCACAGAGGCACTATCAGTGTGAGTGTTCAGTACCGAGTCTTGAGCAGCAACGTGCCAGAGTACCTATGTCATATCGGTCGGCTATTGACAAACAGTAGGTGTCAGATGGTAACAGAAAGCAGAGAATGTTAATTCAAAGCACTGGGGAGCATTAGTCATGCTGGATGGCCACAGTAAGTTCTGCCAACATATTCAAGATACAGGTAATAAATCTTGGATTTTCTGGCTTCCCTTTTTCCCCCCACCTTTCAGGAAACACACACCCAGTCACACTTCAAAAGTAATGAAAAGGAGCAGTGTTAGGCACCCAAGATTAAGCAAATTCATGTTGCTTCAACACAAAAATAAAACCAACAATCCAAGTTAAGCAAGAAGAGAAAGTTTGTAAGTCTTACTCCACGAACTTCTGCTAACAGCACCTGTGCCACTATATGCTTCACCATCACTGAAGCGTTCATCATCAGAGTGTTTAAAGGCTGTACAA
>VZTO01025700.1:880-13503 GCA_013400615.1 Syrrhaptes paradoxus
AGTTACTGGAGAGGCAGCATTCAAGAATGGGAGTCCCTAATTTTCTCCACACACACTGCATCAAACGCTTTGTAAGGAGGCTAAAGCAAAGGCACAGGAGGAAGACTTGAAAGCATCATTGTAGATAAGTAAAAGTACAGAAAAACTTGTCCATTAGGAAGGTTTGAAAATATTGCAATGTGAAATTTAAAGAGGCTGTGGAAAAGATGAGATTTCATAAAAGTCCTGCAATCTGGAATTAATTATAAAGAGGTATACTGTTTTCCTTGTCTGCTTGTGATTCTGAGTGATGCACTTTTAAAAGCAAGGATATTTTCAAATTAAACTGAAGAAATGGTTATTCAACTGGGACAGACTTGTCTGTGAGTTGAGGGCAGGGGAGGATTCAGCTCAGTTTGAGACACTGAATTTATCCATTTGTGCGATGGGAGCTCAGTTGATGTATTGAGTACCACAGCAGAGCATCCCCTGCTGTTCCAGAAAAACGTCTCTGCTTTCATCTCAAATGAAACTAACCAGCCACCTGTGGGCAAATGAAATTTTTCCTTTGGTAGTACAAGCAATGGAGTCTGGAATACCTGAATTTTATCTGTTTGCCTATATTTTTCAGTAAAATAACCTTCAAGACTTGATCAACCTGTAATGAGAATTTAGATACTTAGTTACAACATTTTATGCCACCTTGAAAGTCTGTCTTCATGTCTATATCAGAATGATAAAACAAAATAAATTATCCACATTACAAATTAAGTTGAACAAATCCTGTAAATATCTGCAAAAAGTATTTGACATTTATAAAGATAATGAAGTAACCACAATTACACCAGATATAAAATGAAAATATCTGGAATACTCATGAAATGTCTTTGGGAAAAACTCTTACCTAATTGCATCTCTCAGTTGTGCTCCTTGAATTCCCTGTTTTGCAGCACTTGCTGAAAGGGAAGGGAGAGGTAGATTTACAGGCAGATCCTCAATAAATTCCACTTTTTCCAGTGGAAAAATTCCACTGCTGTAAACATGGCATGGTCTTCTAAGCTTACCCTGGAAATATATCAAAAATTAGTAACCTGTGGTTATAAAAATAGTTGAATCTCTGACTAGTAGTGTTTCCCTGTACCACACAATAGTTATTATGCTGCTGTTATATATTATGTTGGTGTTCCTCAAGGTGTGTGTAAGGAAGCAAGGAATTTTTCTTTCCTGCAATAGGATTGTTTTTTCCTGTGGGTTTCTCCAGGGTGCTGCATGAATCCCACTTATGGTGCAATTGATCCCAGAGGAGGTAATGTGACAAATGCTCTGAAACAGAGGTGTGCATTTCACATTAAATGCCACAGAGCAAAATATTCAGGAGTTAATATAAAATGATACCTATTTCATCCTCACAGGTTTTTGATTAAATCTTTTTTTTTGGTCTGTGCTAATGTTAGGTTGACGTGTGGCTGAATAGTATTAAATTTATTTTCATCACGCTTTGTCTGTGGAGGTTTGATATGTGTAATTGAATGTTTGACCATCTTTTCATTATAGGAAGACTAAGCTCATCCATCAGTGCCAGAAGCAGGAAGTTGGTGTCATACATCAAGCGTCATTTAGCACATGCACATCATTCACAGAGATCAATTATTATAATATTTATTTTAAATGGCACAGGTTGGAACCAAGTAAGTGAGACATCCATCTTTATCAGTTACATACTTTTAATTCCTAACAGTGTTAACTGCAAATTTGGTGGTACAGCCAGCCACACTCTAAATTTTGTACAAGTAATAATTTTTAATTTAATTTAGACATATCCTAATTCATCTTCATCATTCGTCGCTTAGAATTCAATAAATTCTTGTTTTATGAAACCGGTCAGAAACTCCTTGCTGAATAACCCATAATAACAGCAAGCTGCTGTTAAGCACGAGGTGACTGTATTAGCTCAGTCACTGCTAAGGCACGAGCTAAAAAAAAAGAGGTTGAAAAGGTATTAATTTTCCTGACCCCTCTGTACCTCTGCACAGTCTAGACTTGGATCTTTCGACTTTCTGTGTTTCTCACTGTAATGATAATCCGCACGTTGGAAACACGAAAGAAAACAGAAAAGCATCTCTAATACAAGCTAAAATTTGAAGTCATTTTCTGATCAATTAATTTTCTTTTTATACACTCATAATTCTCCCCAACCAACCTTACTCTACCCATTTCCTTCCTCTACCCTTTCCTTCTTTTTGTCTCCCCAGCATGTCATAATTTGCTAGTGGAGATCCTGAATTTAATGTCAGGGAGCCTGCTGCTAGCTTTGATGTTAATAATTTACCCAAATAGACAACAGATATAATAACTTTTAAAGTGTTATCAAGAACAGCTGCTGTGAAGAAATTCTGTGTGTAAGATGGGGATGAGAAGGAGGGGCTGCTGGTAGAAAGGAAGAGTTGGGTTATTATGCATTTATGCACTAAAAGATAGCTACAAAAGAAATACCTATCACCCCACTGAGAAATCTGATAACACAAATTTAAGAAATGAAAGCTCATATAAGAATTGACTGGACATAAAAAAAAAGTCAACAGATCCCACTGAAGTCAGCATTTAAACTATCTAAAGAAGAGGACAGAATTAAATTGAAAGCAAAAGTTGCATTTTTTTATATACTGTGCTCTTGTGAATGTGTTCTTGTATAGTTGGGGGGCATGGGGGAGAGGGTGGGTGGGTAGGTGGGTGTGCACATGTATGCGTGCTTGTGCCTGTGTGTATAACTGATGTTCAGCAGAGGAACTGTGGAGCCTCATGCCCCCATGCTGTTTGTGTAAAAGGTACTCTTAACTACAGGGAAGCTGAGGGAAGCTTTCCTAGTTCCCACCTTTGGGAGCAAGAAGAATGAGAACTTGCAGAAAGACAACCGCCACCTCCCAGAGTGAAGTGTCACCTCCTGCAGTGTGAGGTAGAGTCAGAGCCAAAAGCAAAAAAAGGAAATGTCCATCACCAGCCATAGGTGACTTCATCTCCCTCAGTGCTGGCTTGTATAAGTAGCTGGTGTTTGACAGGCTGAGGTGATAAATTGCAGGCTCTGTTTATTTCAAAAACTTAATTCCTACTGACCTTATTGGGATGACATCTTGTGGGAAAATGGGACTGGTAACTCAAGTCGTCCCTTTTGGCTCTGTGAAAGGGTGTCAAGCTCACTGGAAAGAGGGAAGAAGAGAAATGTGCCTAAAGGAGTTTCCCTCCTCGGGTCCTTCCCTTGGCAGCAGTGGAAGAGGGTAGGCAAAGCCCAAGGACACTGTACAGCCCCGCACTGTGCCTTGGTCAAGCAGTACGTGAAGGCTAAGGCAAGGCTTCAAATATTGCATAACTACATTGGGCAGAGAATATCTGTTACAGATCCCAGGAAAACCACGTTAGCAGGGGAATTTGCAACCAGACCTTACACGAAGCACTAGTTGTGCTGGACCTTTCTAGAAACCCTGAAAAATTCTGAGGGTTAACTTTGCCAGCAGTTTGAACCCAGGGTTGTGATCCCAGAGTGCAGGACATCCCTATATTTCTGGAAGTAATTTGGAAAGTTGCGTTTGACATTTTAACCTACATTCCAATGAGAAAGTTCAGTTTTCTGGGCTTTTACAAGCACTGAGGAACATAGCACTGTTTGGGATTGTTGAACCCTGTCTTGGATTTTAATATCCATTAAGTGATTACTGCAGAGAACAGGATACTCTAAGCAGCTGGGGCAGCATTCACCTGTGAACTGGGCTCTTTCCTACTCTGGGGAATAACAGGTTAGATCAGAAAAGGATGTCTCACAAGAATTACATTATAACCTTTTTGTAAAAAAAAAAGAATACAGAAAAGGAAGCTACAAACTGGCTGCAGTTCAGGACTTCTGAACTCAGATTCTTAGAGTTTGTTGACCTTTTGGAAGTTTAATCTAAGATGACCAAGAAAAAGCAAAGTAAATATTAAATACTTGTAACTGATGATTTAATTGTACCTGCAGTTAGCGGAAAAATCTTGAGAAAAATAAAACTTTCATAAATAATTAAAAATACTTCAATCTGTACCTGTTTTTTTCACAGTGTAAAGAGGTTCAAGTACCAGTACCAGGCTACTGCACATGTTTCATTAAGAGGTCATCTGTTCCTCCTCTTCTAAATCATTTTAGTCACCTTTGCCAGGCTACTGACTGTCACTGTGTTATCTTGCTTCCATCAAAGAGGAAGGTCACAGCTGTGACATTCTGTCTCCAACTGATAAGCTGCAAAATAGCTTTGAAAAGTATTGTTTAAGCACCATGTGCATGCATATGTGTATTTGTAAAATCCAAAACAAAACACTCAACTGCCCACACTTCTTCCCCAGTGGTTGGAGGGAAAAAATGAGTGATAGATGCTGCTCATCTTGATCAAAACAGTATGGAAAATTTTCTGATATTACAGTGATGAACTTGCTCTGATAACCTACAGAGGATAGACGAATGTTCCTTTAGTTCAATGAAAGAAAACAGCACCTTTACATCTTAGGAAACAGCTGGAAACAGCAGAGCCTCCATGCAGTAAAGTAACAAGCTAGCAAATTAGATAACAGTTAAGCATGTATTTTGTTCCCTCCTTAATTAAATAAGGTAAGCTTTTCTTCTAGAATTCAGGCAAGGTGTTGGCTGACCAGCTGGTCATTTATAGGTTACAAATAAGCAATTAGCCACCTGATGGCAAAAAAAAAAACTAATTTCATAATGCAATTGATTACCTACAAAACAGATCAACAGAAGTGTCATTGTATCTGTATAGGATTTGCTCAACAGGTAAGACAGAAGAAAAAAAAGCTTCTAATAGCTTTTATTAAGATATTACCACTTTTCAAAGCCATTCCAAGTCTGTTCTGTCAACTTGGTCTGGATTTTTCACAGGAATTGAAAGATTTTTTTGTTTGTTTTGATTAGACTAGAAACATTATTAAAGTTGATTTTAGATAACATGATTGTGGTATTTTTTGAACACATTGGCTGGATATCAAAATAACTTAAAAATTCCAAATTACTATTGCTGGGTCACAGTAATTAAACTTTGTTCTGAATAGGCCGTACATGACAAAGGAAGATCAAATTCATAATTAAAGCTGGAAGAGCTGCAATGAACTTTGTACATGAATAACCACGCACAAATGTATGTGCAAACAATCTTTTCTGAATACAAACCAGTAACTGCAGTCACGTGCAAACAGACACTAACACAATATTGTGTTGATAATCTGAATATTGTTATACAATTTTTTGCTGGCACATGAATTATGTTCCAGTTTGAAATGGATTTTGTAGGTGATAAATTTTTATTTTGATTGGGGTTTTAATTTGAAACCAAATTTAAAAAAATTGACTGCAGCTGAAGTCAAAATGTTCTTATTGTATCTTTTCAGATATCTTAGTTTCAAAGTAATTCATGAATCTGAGTATGTGAATGTATTTTTTCAAACTTTACTTGCTGTAAAAAAATATTTACACTTTACTTCCTTTTCATTAAAATATGCTTATAAAGGTCCGCTCAAATTCACATCTTTACATGGATTTAAAATAAAATAGCAAGTTATATGTTTAGAGAACATGATGTAGAGCATTGCTCATTACTATGGAAATAAACCTTGCATAAAGCTCTTTGCACACCTTTAAAGATATCTGATAGGAGCTGGCTGGAGAAAGAATTACTCAGGAGGTCAGTTGTATTGCCTCAGCACCCGTATGTGGGTCGTACTGTCTCTAAGTGTTGTTCCTGTCCTTTCTCTAGATTTTTTTTTGCTGAAAGTCAAAATACATTGTACTTCTTGAAATATATTCAAAATAACTCTGAAGCCATCAGTGCTGCAGTCAGATCCATGGCTAACATCTACTGTTTGTGTGAAAGGGAAGGAAGATCAACGGGAGAGTTGACTGCCCTCTACGAATCCTGTTCTTCTTGGACAAAACACTCTCACAGTGAAAGGTAGATGTAAAGGTATTTTAAGCTGCTTTATGTGACTCCTCCATCCACTTAGAACTAGAAGGGCAGGTAACTAGTGCAGGAAGCAGTTATATCATCTCTGTTAACTTTCTACCTGTGAAAGTGCATTAGCCTCTGACAGACTCTCCTCGGGCAGAACAAGGCCAGTGTTTTAGCTCCTTAGAGAAAGGACTTCAGCACAGCACTACAGACCTGGAAACATGAGGGCTTATTTCCCATAGGAAATATTGCATTAAATTTGTACAATTTATTGAAATCAATTTGATTTTTGTTAAAAGTAAGATGAAGCATTTATATTTTTCTAAAACAGTTCTTCTAAAACATCTTACACCAGAAAGTCAACTGACATGGTAGTCCATTAAATGGAAAGACATTTGTATTCTGCACCTGCAATAACATCTCAGAACAGATGAATCCCAGCATTTTAAACTTTCATTAGAATATCTAATAAAGTGTTGTAGGTTTTTTCCCAGACCAGGCTCTCTCCAGTGGCAGGTACTCTAATAACTTGCCGTCTTAATAAAGATACCATACTGGACTATAGTAGTAATAATAGTAAAGTCATTTTCTGCTCAAGATTTTATGTTTGTACAATAGCTTTTGCCCTCTAGAGGCAAAAAGTCCATAACAATACTAGGTAGACACCTGACTTAACAAATTTAGGTAGTATTTTGTGAAACAAAGTGTACCTCAGTTTAAGCTGAAAAGAAGCCAGTTTGATAGAGGCAGGTTTTAGGCTTTCATACTTGTTTCTCATAAGAGGGATGTTTCCTTTTTGTAAATTAACAATAACTTCAAACAGCTTCTGGGGCCATATAGAAACCTAATACTATCTAAACAGGCATCTGAGGAGGGCTACTTCGTCAGCTGTTGTGAAGCAAGAGTATACATGAGGTGTGTTAGGAAGTGATGGTTTTTTTGCTTCTTCAGCAAAGTGAATTCCTTTAGTGCCTTTCAGCACAGCATCACCAGGCTGGCAGTTTGTCATCTGGAAAAACTGACATTTACCTCCCCTGGGTCTGTTGAGCAGTGCTTCTTCAAGATAACATTTGTACCTAAAGAAAATGGAAAGGGGAGCAAAAAGCTTGCTGAGCACAAATGAGAGACATGCTGATGTTTTCCTTTTAAATAGCAGGACCTGTTGGCCTTTCAGAGTGATTTTATTCAACATCTTTTATCATAAAGGTGTTTTTGCATGAAAATAACAATGGAGGTATGTATTACATACTGGCCATCTCCTGTTCCGTCAGACAAGCGGGGGTTATTTAAGGGACTAGTCTAGGTTTTGAAGAACTTATAACCTGAATCATTCACCTTTTTTTTTTTTTTTGTAACTGATAGCACATCAGAGTTTAAATCTGACAATTTGCATTTCAAAAGGAGTAATTTCAGAAGGAGTTTGCTTTGTGATAAAGCTGGGTTATAATACGATAGCTGTAGATCCAAAGATCTTGACTCAGGCCAAACTTTGTTTGGGTGAAAATTACTCCTTTGCAGAGCATTGAGAGTTCTATTACCTCTTCAGGTCTCAAAATAGAACTGGAGGACATGAGTTGATTTAATGAGTTAAGTGCTGGAAATAAAGCTGCCATGACAAAAAAGCTTATGATGCAAACACTGTTTAACTCCATCTCAACAGTGACAAATATAGCTCTGGATTAATCAGGCTATTTACTTGTGCTTTCAAATGTACAACCTGTTCATCATCACACAGATGCCAAAACTTCTTATACTTTACATTTGTCAGTTATCTAAATGAGATGTAAGTAGTTCATAAGACATGTTCTAGCTACAGTAAGAGGTTGAATTTGATCCTTAATTTATTTACATAGTTCCAATTCTTTGTTTAATTGAACTGGTAAAACTACAGTTCACATTTTTTAAAGATAAGAGTTCTGATAAAATCACTTTTGAGTAAAACAGGCAAGATTTAAAGGGAGAGGTGTTATACCTTTATTACACTGAAGTACAAGAGTTTTTTTTAAATACGAAACTTATAAGACTTTCATGGGTACACTACTTAATAGTTTTCATTTCAAGTATTCCTCTACTAGTGACAGAAAAAAAAAAAAAAGACTGTCTTCTGTTTCATAAATGTGTTATATGTGCACAAACGTCGAGTCAAACCATTATAGCACACTCAGCTGTCTGCCAAAATGGTTGCATAACAATCTGGGTTTTTTCCTTAGGGTGAAGCTGAAATGTCTTTTTGCAAATAAGTAAGAAATAATTAGTTATTTTAACACAGATCCAGGTCATTGCAGACCACCCCTGTCTGAGTGTAAATAATATTGCTTAGTTGCATTCTCTTGCATTGGTAGTCTACTTACTCTTTTTTTCTTGGTTCTATAGACATAGAGTCTTGTCTGATACTCAGATTATTTTTTACACACAGAGAACAATAGAGTAAAAATATTTGTCACCGTTTTCAAGGAGTTTTTTCTGAACCATCAAGCTCATCCACTTATTTCATGTCAAGCTCATCCATCCATTGAAACCTTAAACTGAATTTCTATAACGTCCTGCACTTGGAGCTACCCTGCTAAGCTTCCTCAGAAACATCAGATGTTCCTTTTCCTTGTTGTGTTTGCAAGATAGCAGAATTCAAGCCGAGTTAGGGACTGAAGACAAAGGTATTTTCAACTGGAAATTGTGCAGAACCCTGGAGCTTTCACCACATGTATCAAGCAGCTATTATCAGGCATGATTACCTGGAATTTTAATATCATTTGTCTGGCAGACTTCTAGGAGATGAATAATGAACTATAATATTTTTCTTAAGAAGATTTGCAGTAGGTTTTGACTTTTTTTTTAACTTTTTCTATTTTTTATTTTTTTGTGAAATAAATTATTCTACACCATAACTATCATTTATTAATAATTAACTTACGTTTCCACTCAACTCTACTTCCATATGAACTGTGTGTCCCATCTGGGACTGTCAACCAGGTGGCATCTTCTCTCCTCTCCTCTCCTCTCCTCTCCTCTCCTCTCCTCTCCTCTCCTCTCCTCTCCTCTCCTCTCCTCTCCTCTCTTTTCTCTCCTCTCCTCTAAAAGCACACCCAAGAATGACTTTTCATGCCTCTAGGAACTTCAGAATGTGTTCAAACTTGCAAGAAGCATAACTGCATGACATGTCAACACTAGAAAACAGATAGCTTTGGCTGAGAGATCAACTAATATTAATACATTCATTTTTGAGTTCACTTTGTCAGCATCAATATTTCCCTTGGAGTCCTCTTACTACCACTCCTGTCTGCTTCGTGGTGTTTTACTAGCTAGAAGGCAGGAGAGCAGCACCCCTGCAGAGGATACTGATGCTGCTCTGCAGATGGTCAGGCAGGGCGCAGGAATGAACAGTGCATCTGGCACTCTCTCTGCTGAAGCATGACCATGTCAGTGTTGTGAGACAGCGTGTGCCTTGCTGTACCCCGCGTGTGTGCGCACACATGAGTTTCCAATCCTGCTCTCTCGATTTCAGCTTTTTTAGAAGCAGGGCTCTGGCTTGGATGTTTTAATCAGATTCCAAATATTGGCCTTTGCTTCAGCAATCACTGCCTCAAAAGAAGGAAAGTGACAAGGCGGAATGATCTTTACTATAGGGATGGAGCATGCTATGGAATCTATAAATGGCACAGCCAGGATGAATAGTATCATTGTACTGGATTTTGCAGACAGTGCCAGTTACCACAGTCAAAAGGACATTGGAGTAAAGTAGTTAATAAAAGAGAAAGGAGGAGGGGGAAGAGGTAGTGTTGAAAATCATGGAACTGAGAACATTGAGGCTTAAACGCTTTTTTCTCAGACAATGAACTGTCTGCATCAAAGTTAGTCCAATAGCATTTAGCTTTGTGCCTGCTTCCACTGTACCTGGTCACTGGATAAATAATGAATAGTGAGTGCAGACAGAGCTTACAAGGGCTCTATTATTCCCACAGTTTAAACTCTTCATTTGATAGAAAGTACACAGGAGAGGAAGAAAAAAATTCCAAAGGAGCTAAGGAATAAAGGCACATTGAAAATCCCTTACAGGGAAAAAAAAAAAAGAAGTTTCTGTTGTAGCTTGGTTTATTGCAGAAAACATTAGTACAAAATCATTCTATAACTTTTTTTTAATACAAGGAGCTCAAAGCAACTTATAAACTTTTAATTAAAGTTGAAAGTTCCTAAAACATGTTATGTGATCTGTGGGAAGTATTCCATTAGCTCTCTTTGAAACTTGAGCCCTTAAATGACAGTGGTGAGCCTGAAATTTTTAACCCCAAAGGCAGACTTTTAGAGGGAGATACCACGGACTGTACAGTCATTTCTGTCATATCTGCAGATAAGCATCCTGTAAACATTAAGACAGGAGGAAAGACCACTCTGATTTTATAGGCTTTGGTTTAGGGGTGCTTCCATATATAATTTTTTTGGCTAAAAATTTTAGTTGAAAACCACACCAAAAACTGCATTAGGCAGAAAGACTGAATTAATGACTCCTAACTAGGAACTCCATTCAGTTAAGATTTCGTACATTCTGAGTGATTGATATCCTTTCTTTTCTTCCATTAATAAACTGCATGTGTATGTAACATATGTGTTTGTGTGCAAGGAAGGAAAAATATCATTCTTTGAGCTAACTGACAACACAGCTTCTAACAAACAAAAGTAACACTTCAGGACTTCACGATGAGGCCCATATGCTCGAATTAAGTTAGATGTGCTGTCTTCCTGGATTGTGGTGTTTCTCCATGCCATCATCTCTGCTTTGCCACTTTTCACTGTTTGTCATGCCACGGGAAAATCCAGCCCGTATACTGTTTTAAGATAGAGCACTGTCGCCCTGTATTTTCATTGTGATATACTTAGAACACTTCTAAATGCTGTAAAAATTAACACTGACTGTGTGACTTTGGAGCTCAGGTTTCAGTGAAGATCAAGAGAGATTCCTCCGCTGTAGGGACTTGACTTCCTTTCATGACTGTGGAAAGGAGGCATGGGAGAATTATTTATGTCTCACAGTGGTTTTGAAAATATTCCCAAACTGACTTATTCTCTTAATTGTTTTGGAAGGAAAGCCCACTCCCTCCCCCTTCTACTCTGTGCTAGTCATTCTTTTAGGAAACGTCTACTGGGTAAAACCAAGAGCCATATTGAAACAGAAAAACATTTTTCCCTTTAAAGCTCAGTTATTTTGACAAGAAAATTTCACTATTAAAAAAAATAAAAGAGCCATAACTGGAAGAAATACTGTAAAAAGCTTTACAAAGGCTGTAAAGGAAGCAGATAGCGTCTCCTGAGAACAGGTATGCAATTGTTATAATGCATGGTCTGTACTGGTGTACATCTAACTCTGTGCAAGTTCTGTGAGCAGATCCCTCTCTTGCCCTTTCAACAAATGTTATCGTTTCCCAAGGAGCGCTATCTCTGCTACAATCTGTACCTACTCCACACCGACAGCTCTCCTGTCCCCTCTGAGCATGTGCAGTGCCATTTTGGATGCTGTCCTGTGCCCTTCCCTCTGCATCTATTGACAGATATGAACTCTTCTGTTATCTCGAGTAGCCAACAGCAGGACCTGTCACTGAAGCAGAGAGTCTGTGTATATCTGAGTTACTATCATGCAGCCCCTTTATTTGTCCAATGACAGTGTCTTGTGATAAATATTTCAGAAATGACATTTGAGATCACAGGGGAGAAAAACTCTTAAGTAAGAGACTACAGCTCCCAGTGTCTCCTGAGACACAGTGCTGCCAATCAAGGAGGAAATATTTGCAAAGAGATTAGAATGCAGACCATCCAAAATCAATATATTAGAGGCCACAAAACCCTTCCAAAAAATCACACCGATAAAAAACCCTGCATAGTTCTTCAAGTTGTGCTAGGATTTACCTTATCAAACAGATTTGGGCAACTTCTAAAGCCAAAGCCAAATTTTGTGTTGGGAGGAGGGTCTGTGATATAACATTATAGGAAAAACAAGAAATAAAACCATACAGAACTGGAGGAAAGGGGAGGTAAAAAAAATTAAGTAATTTATCAAAGAGTTGAAGTACAGTAGCTGGCTAATATCATATGCACACAGAACATAAGGTTTGACTGTGCCCCTCATGATATGGGTCAAACATGAAAAATAGCTATGCTGTCCCACCAGTTAACTGCAATCCTGACTGTTGCTTTAACAGTTTAAGGCTATCTGATCATTTAATTTGGCTTTCCAGAAAATAAATACATGACAAAATCCAATCTGAAAATGCTAGTATTTGTGACAAATGAGAAGACATTCTGGTCAGCCAACAACTCGTTCTTAGATGTTTATTTCTGTTCTTCCTTTTTCCCATCTGTTTTATACACAATGCTACAAGATAAATGGTCATTCTAGCATTAATAATTTGTTGTACAATAACTGATTCTTAGCACACAAATCATACATTCTTATCACATTTTTTGAAAAATGGTATAAATAGGAGGAGTTAACCTGAGCTAGAAAGAACACATTAATTAAGAATTGTAGTAGGAATGGAAACCAGGGAAAACTGGTGAGGAGGGAAGGGAAATTCAGCTTCCAAAAACTGCAGAATGTTGTATTTCTATTTGCATATTATACATCAAATGCCTTGTCAGAGGTTAATAGGAGAGAGAAAAGCTACGATAATTGGTGTC
>VZTO01025701.1:0-16545 GCA_013400615.1 Syrrhaptes paradoxus
TGCTTGTCTGCTCTATACTTTATCAATCTTTTTATGAGGATGTTGTGAAGACCTGCATGTGTATCTACAGGAGGATAGGTGTTTTCTTTTCTTCTTGAATGTGTGTGTGTCTAAGAGAGGTGGGAAGAGATTGTGGTCTGTACGTGCCTGTCTACTTACTCCATGCCCTTTGCTACGAATACCCAAGGTGAAAACTAAAGAAGAAATCAGACTTGAGTGATAGAGAAAACTGTAGCAATAGCTTTGTCTTCCCCTTGTAGAGAAGCAGATGATTTAAAGTTAATTGGGAAGATATTGTGTATTTGGTCATGGTAGTTTCTTCTCTGTTGTTTATTCCTGATGGGATTTTACTCCCAGTGCTTGCAACTGAATTAAAATGTTTTAGGATTTTAAAAATTTTAAAGGAACTGAGGCATCTTAGCAGGCAATCTTTATTTGACCTTTTAAGAAAAACTTTGTGGAGTAGACTTAAAAAATCAGTACAATGATAATTATGCCTATTGCAGTGTTCCTTCTTGATAGGTGATTAAAAATGTGACAACTATAAATGTTAATAAATTACCATATACTGACATGCAAAATAATTAAACGAAATACAGAAAACAAAGCACTAAGAAAAATTTCTTTATTTGATGCTTAACTCATTTTGGTTTGTTGTAGGATGGAATTCATAAAGACAAGTTTGAAGGCAGTTTATCTAATAATTCTGACTCTGTCCTGAGTATTAGCACGATTGCATCTGCTATTGCTAATGCTTCATCCAGTGCTGATCCTTCCCAGCTAGCTGCTATGATGATGGCACTCTCTAATAAAAGTAAAAGAAAGTGTTTCCTTCCTGGAATTGTTAAAGAGACGGAACTCTCTGTTAAGGAGGTATTAACCAGCAATGTGGAAAATTGTACATTTGATATGGAAAAATACCTCAAAAAAACAGATGAGATTGGACATGAAAGTGAATGTGAGAGTATTGTGAAAGATGAAGGATCTATCCAGAACCTTACGCCTGACATCTTTTTATTGGGCAAAGATAAAAATAAGGATACTCTTGCAGAAGACTTGATGAGTAATCATAGCAAGCAGCAAGAAATAGAGAAGCAATTTCAGGGTTATTTTAATGAAGGAAGTGTTCAGGATTTCTCTAGTCTGTCTGGTATTCCCAACCATGAAGACATAACTGCAAATAGTGTTAAATATTCAGAAAAGTTGTCAGATTTAGTACATAGTAAACATTTACAATCTGTGAATGGTGATCTTCGATCAGATATGCCCGATACCCAAACCTCACTTACTGCAAATGAAACACAGACATGTGGAATTCCTTCAGCAGCAAAAATGGAAGTGGCACAGAGAAGTCCGCTTGCTTACCAGACCAACGATCTCACTAGTAGGTGTTGTATCAGGGAAGACACAGAAACAGTAGATCAAGCAACGAATCCTTTTCCTGAACCCTGTCATGATTTGGTGGAGAGAGGTACAGGAAATGCTTTGTCATTCAGCAACTTGAAACCTGCCAAGCAACCTAGTAGATGTATCTCAGTAAGTCCTATAGCAGCAAAGCCTGCACAGAAATTGAACAATGATGAAAAGAAGCAAAATGCAAAAACAGAGAAAAGAAACAAAGATGCCAGTACTGCTTGTGGTGGGATTGCAAAGCATGTAACTTTTGAGAAGCTCTCCCTGACTTCCCAGAATAGTACTGGTAAGTAAACCTACATAAATGTATCCAGTTGTTGAAATGGCTTTTCTTGACAGTAGACTTGTTCCCTGTGCTTAAATACTGTTATGAAATTCTGTTCATTTACCAGAGCATAAACCCATTCTACCTGACTGTGACTTGCAGCCTCTGGAGGATGAGCAGTATAGCTTCAGACCTTCAACTTCACCACTGATTCACTCTTCTCCTAGTGAGACTTCTGGAACAGCAATTTCAGGGTAAATTTCTTAGTGCGGGTTATGAGAATTATTAATGCTTCATGAGGATTTTTGAGGGATCAGGTTTTAGTTTGAATGTTGTACATGATCTCAGTTTAGAGAAGATCTTTATTAGGCCAAGACTTCATTCTTAGACTAAGCTTTCTGTCTGCTTTTATTATGTGTATAGGGAAGCAGTCTTAAGCAATTGTTAACTTTTTACTTTCCTCACTGGCGTGATGAGACAGAGGTGCTGGATAGGAACATTGCTGTTTCTACTCAGGATTATCCAGTAATGCAAGAAGACAAAATATTTAGCCTGTTAGCTAGTCAGATACATCAGATACCTAAAACTTTTTGTTGATGGAGATATAAAATACCATATTTATTAATTGTTTTCTAGTGTAATTAATTACAAATAAAGCTATTTGGTTGGGGGTTGTGCTGTTAATTATATGATAACCAAGCTTGACATTGTATAGACCAATGAAGATGTGTTTCTTAAACTTGCAAGTATTTCACTCAGTTTGGTTTTGTGGTTCATGGCCACTGGTTGTTGTGAGAGAGGAAGGGCAGAAATATTTGTATTGGTTTTGGCCACTTCATGTTTTGAAACTGCAACTTGTGTCTAAGTTTAAGGCTTTCTTAGCAACTGAAAGGGTAATGTTTTAAATGAGCTCCCACAAAAATGTGTTGCATAAACTATAAATTACAACCAAGTTGATTGTGTAGTCTTAAACACATGTGGCCAGTGTCCAATGGCCGTGTACAATCTCATAAAACGAGGCAACTGGTGTCTTTGGCTTGACTTTTAAGTTTACAGTTTGATATTTAACTACAGTTAGTATATTGTACATGGTATTAGAATTGCAGGCTGTCTGTAATTTCTCAGAAGCTAAAATGTGCAGAAATATGTGTATTTTTGCAAGTGTGTTATACAGACATTAGGATTTCCAGTTCAAATTATCAATGACTTTAATTGTTTTCATATTATCTCTTCCTGCTTGACAAAGTGGTGAGAGGTGCTATGTTTTCAGGTGTGTGAAATGAAGAGAATCTCAGCAGTGAATAGGAAATCCTAATGTATGATGCCTGGGATGTTGAATTATTTCATTTGATATTCTTCCATCTAGTTAGATACAAGTATATTGATTCACCTTTTTTATTTCAGTAAGTTGTTGTGTTGTTTCTGTGACCTCAGTGTTTGAGTTCAGTTGTAGAACTCTGATGCTATCTTTGCCTTGTGGTTTTCTATCCAGTGAAAATGAGTTTTATGTACATCAAAGCCAGAACTTATAAAGGTTAATTGAGATCTGATTTCTCATTTCTACTGATTGTGCTTAACAGAGTGGCAAAGTAAGTTGACTTTTGTAATAGTATAGCTAATGTGTAGCATTGTTTTTATTGGGGGCACCATTAGAAATATATTCTGATACTGACATACTTCGAATCTGTTTTTCAGGACTGAAACTGACTTGACTTACACATCACGTAATCAGGAGTTTTCTTGCAAAGAAACTGCACTATCTCAGTCAGTTTACTCAAATCCAAGCATGAGCAGATTAACATATGTCTCTGCATCTGACAGTACCCTTAAGAACACATCTGTGATACATAATCCAGAGACATACTGGGTAAGAAAATCTTGAACTGTAAATATGTATTGATTCTCTTTCTTAAACAACACCTTCCCCTCACCCCAATCCAAACCCTTAAACAGTCAAAATAATTCTAAATTAGAAAAGCTGTAAGGGCTTCAGAAGAGTTTAGGACATGCTGTGCACAGGGAAAAGGTGTTCTGTTTCTCCCCTGCTCCTGAGTTTCAGAAATTTGAATTCTGAAATAGATAGTGTTGAATGCACAAACTCCTATGAATAGAAACATAGTAAAACATTCCAAGAACTACTGACTTCTGAAAAAAAGCTAGAGGTGGTATATTTCTCTGCTTTTATTTTTTTCCTCAATTTCTTGTTAAGTCATTTTGTTCTTGATATTCCAATAGTAGTTTGCAGGATATGAATCTGCTTTCATCACTCCTGAGGCTTCCTTTCTGCTCAGCTTCATCTGTTAGGAGAATATTTTTCCTGTTTTCTTTATCTGGAGAAATATATATGAATGCATATTTTAGTTTTAAGTTATATTTTTAGGACTGAAGCTATCACTTTATCATTTTTGACTTCTGACAGTCATTCTGTTTGTACTGCTTTACCAGAGAGTGTACTCTGAGAGTGAAACTTTGGTTCAGACTTGAAATCTTATTCTGATTCAGACAATTGGCATTCTTTTATCTAAATCCAGGTGTTCCTTGGAATTTGGAATCTGGAATCTTTCTCTTATGCCTCACCCCTTCCAAAGTGTGTGGAAACATGGATGGAACAAACAAACAAACAAAAGCTGAAAAACCTCTCAGGCTGTGTCCATATCTGTGTAAATCTGAGTGATTAAATTTATTTTGTAATACCTTTATTAGTTGTGGACTTCTCAAACACAGGAAATAGAAATGCTCTCTACTGTGCTTTTTTTTCATTTGCAGGGGGTAAGGCTTTTCAGGACTAGTGGCTAGTGAAAGCTTAGTGAAGCCTGCTCGTCCTGCAGAGACACCAGCAACAGTGTTCCTTCATGCTGAAAGCATCAGAAAGAAGGAAGCATGTGTTCTGGCCTATAGCCTGTTTTGTTCTAGGTCTAGTAGGTCAAGTTACACAGGGAATATCTGTTCTTTTCCATCTTGATGTTTCCAGTGGGAATTGCAGGAAGGAATCCAAGGGCAAATTTAAATGGGTATCTGTTTGCAGTCCATACTGGTATAGCATCAGCTCTTGGGTATATTTCATGTTTGAAATGCGTGTAGTTCTAAATTCCTGTCATCTCATGCAAATGAGTGGCTCCTGATGCTTTGCTGTAACTGACTGTACTAGTTTACCCTTTTGTCTTGAAGAGATGTTACTGTTGGAGTAGTGTTTGTTCCCCAGGATAGCTCAGCAGGGAGATCCTTGAGTATTTTGCCAAAGTTTTACATTTGCATTATGAGTACATTTATAAGTCCCACTTATAACGCTGCTGTGTTAATTTATTAATTTGGATTAATAGTCTTTTGTGCTGAGAGAGAGAGATACCAAGAGATCTTAATCTCGTTTGTACTTGTTAAGAACCACTTTCATGTCCCTTGCCTGAAGCTTCTTAAAGACTACAAGATTGTTTGTATTGGTGTTATCTTCAGGTCTGAATACTTCCTGTAGCACATTCTGTTTAACCAGTGATGCCCTCTCCCTTTAACACTAAGGTCAGCTTGTCAAAGGTGCATTATTTTTAAAAAACTTTCATATTTCTTGTTTGATTGCTTTGGCATCTAACCTTGGGCAGCTGCCACAAATGCCCTTTTTAAAGGACTGTAACTTGCAGGTTACTTTTCTGCAACAATCCAAACAGCTACTTTAGTCTTGTTTCATGTGCCTTTCCCTGCTTCCCAAGTCCTATTTACATAAGCTGAACAATTGCTTTATACTGTAGATACTCTTCATCCTTCTGTGTAGCTCTCTTGCTCCTGCGTCAGAGTTCTCTAGGTACATCTGTCCTGAGCTGACGTCTGATTGGATTGATACCACACTCTAGTTTTGGTTTTGAAACTTGTAAAAATTATTTTGAAACTCCATTTTTGAAAGTGGAATCTGTGATCTGGATGTACTTCACAAGAAAAAAATTAGCCTTTTACTTTTCAGATCAATAGGGCTGATACCTGAAGCTCCATCCACTGTACTGTGAAGATACCAAGTGTGATGCCCATTGTGGGAGGGTGGTTCTCTTCTGGTCAGTCCTCATCTGCTGATCAGTGCCAGTGCTGTTGTTAGTGGTTATGAACAGTGCATGAGAGGGTGTGATCACTTCTGCTCTTGACAGTTAACCTAATAGGAGATTCCTTGAAACACATGTATGCATATTTATGTTCTGTACTTCTTTTTCTCTTGTTTTGATTTCTAAGTACAAAAACCCCAAGACTCTGTAACTAAGAGGAATTGAGAATGGGGGTGAGGTGTGCTCATTCCACCTACGCCGTGCATATCTGCCAAAATAGAAGGTCTTTGGGCTTGAATTATTTCTTTTTGTGAGTACACAAAGTGTGTCCATGCATTTCCATGCACCTCAAGTGAATCCTTTTTGATTAGTGATTTGGATCAGGGCCATTCTCTTAATTTTTTTCTTAAAGCTGGCAAGTATGTCTTTACTGTTTTGGGGTTGGTGGTTTTTTTTTTTCTCAAAAAAACTCCCAGCGCATATCTGCTATGATGCTTCTGTAACTTACTGCTTCTAGCTCCTTTAGCTTTTACCAAGAACCTTAAGTACAGATTTGATACCTAATCAGCTTTTTGTTAGTGGACTTTTAATACTTGGGGGTTCTCATTTGTTGTTAGAAGAAGCTTAGACCTTAATAAGCACTTTTGCATTCAAGAAAGTCATAAAGAATATGGAGAAATAACCTATACTGCAGTTGGATGCTGCTATTTAGGATTTATTAACGCATTTTTAAACATGAAAATCTTCCTGTTAATTGGATCCAAACACAGTGAAGTAAGACGACCTTCTGCAAGTCTCTGGTTTTTAGAATAATAATAATGTCTGTGAACCTGTCAGTGAGTTTAGGGATCTGCTCCATTTGTGTAGGGTTTGGGTTTTTTTATAGTACAGTTGCTTTCCCACAGAATGGCTTTATAAAATCATGGGAAGACAAACATTTTTGGCCTTGTGGAAACTCTTGTAGTTGGTGGTAACTTCAGAGAGGAGAGCATTCTTCTGGTGTTAATGCCTAATGTGGTGGGTTGACCCCAGCTGGTGGCTGACGCCTCCCCCCCACCGTTGCTTGCTCGTGCCCTTCTAGTGAGATGGAGGAGAGAACTGGAAGGGCAAAAGGGGCGGGGGGATGACTTGTGGGTTGAGGTAAAGGTAGTTTGATAAATGAAGGAGCTGGGGAAAAGTAATGCAAAAGCAGTCACTTGCTACCAGCAGACCAATGCCCACCCAGTCTCCAAGCAACAGCTGCCTTGGTAAAGCTCCCCCACAGCTTTATTGCAGAGTGCGGTGTTACGTGGTGTGCATTCTCCCTTTGGTCAGTTGGGGTCAGCTGTCCTGACTGTGTCCCCTCCTTATGCCTTTTGCCCAACCCCAGCAGAGTGAGAAGTGGAGCAGGCCTTGACACTGTGCAAGTACTGCTCAGTGAAAGCTAGAACATTGGTGTGTTATCAACACTGTTTTAGTCACAGATGTAAAACACAGCACCATAAGGGCTGCTATGAAGAAAATTAATTCCATCCCAGCCAGACCTGGCACACCTAGCTAGAACGTAACTTTACGTAGCAAACAGCTGGAAGTCACAGGTTTTCTTTTTTCAAGGTGAAGAGCCATGGATAGTACCAAAGGAAAACTTCAGACAGG
Organism: Syrrhaptes paradoxus; assembly: GCA_013400615.1. Lineage (NCBI taxonomy): Eukaryota > Metazoa > Chordata > Aves > Pterocliformes > Pteroclidae > Syrrhaptes > Syrrhaptes paradoxus. Next base: position 7,336 of record VZTO01025701.1, read on the forward strand.
ACTTGACAAACTGGATGATTTCTATTGGATGGCAATACCAGTATTAAAGTCTGTCTGGTTTTATATACCCTATTTGCTTTTCTAGAATTTGTAATGCTGCATATTATGTTTGTTTACTAGAGTGAAAATGCTAGTGAGCTGAGCACAACAATAATTCGAGCAAGCCCAACTCCTTCACAGGAACATGCAAATGAAAATCTGGAAGACCCCTCATGTCAAAGAAATAGAAAAGAAGCCCTGCTCAGTATTGACCAGAAATCAGAAGAAAATCAACTTGCAGATCTTAAAAGAAAACTTGATGGTCTGCTGGGTCAAGAACTCTCCAAAGAAAGTTCATCAAAGAATGAAAAGCAGCTTGCATCTGTTCCTTCAAATGTAGCAGCAAATCATAAAGAACTAGACCATGCTAAATCAGGTTTACCAAGTAAATTCTGCATCTTTCAGCCACTTTCTGTTAATGTTGATGCACAAGAAGTATGGCAGGATCAAACAAGCAAAACACAGAGACAAGGATTACCGTCCTTGAATGTATTGCCTGTATATCCTGGATTAAGCAGCTATATGCCACTCAGTCAAAACTCATCTGGTGAACAGTATGTTCCTATTTCAAGCTTTAAATCCCACATCACTACCTCTGAGAGTCAAGCAATTTCTTCTGTTCCCACGTTGCTTACAGGACGTTCTCTTGCAACAACTCAATTTGCACAACAGCATCTGGGAAATATACCATCTGCTGGAAATACAGTTTTGTCTCAGCTTCATGGCTGCAGCTCTGCAGGTTTTGGTCTCCCAGTAGGGCTTCCTTGCTCTGGCATCCCAGCAGGACATGTTGAGAATCCACTTATGACAGGAATTCCTTTAGGTCCAAATATTGGTCCAGGCTCTATGGGTGCAGCTTCAGTTTGTAATTCCCAGTCTGGTTCCTGGAACGAGAATACCTTAAATGTAAAATCATGTACCAGACAACATCTTGGAGCTAGTAGAAATGAGTGGGAGTTGTCAAAGTCACCTGGTATTGGTAAGTATGTTTTTAGAGTGTGGTTTTTAAAATACAGTATTGGGCAAGAACAGCAACAATGATGGTGCTAAGATTATGGTAAATAAAATTAAGGTGACTACTAAGCGTAACCACAATTATTCTTTATGCAAGGTTTGTTATTTTAAAAAATGGAATTACTAATTTTCCTTAATTAATGATGTTCTCTGAATTTGGTTTATTTTCTTATAGTCCTCATAATGGTCTTAAAGAAGTTTTCCATAGTCTAGAAGAATTTCGGTCTTCTTCTTCAGCATTCAGTACTTTTGTGTTTGTTGAAAGGATCTAGCACTGTTTTTCACAGGAGGAAGAGAAATCCTAGCTGCAGTTCATGCAGGGCAAGACAAGTTATGCTCTGGAAATTCAATTGTATTTTATCTGGAAAGTAGAAGGTGTTTCTGTCTCTAGCCTAACTTGCTATTAGCAGTCAGTTAAGCCAAAAAATCTGAGGAGCAGAGTAGAGGGTTTAACCTGTTTTCTGAAGGGGAAAGACAAGCTGCCAAGTGCCCTCTGTATTTTATGCTATTTCTCTGTATCTTGTCTTGGCTCTAAACCTAAGCAATGCAAATTAGTATTTCATTTTAAAAGACTTTTTTTAACCTGTGATCTCCTTGGTTGGTTTTTGTTATGTGTTTTTCTGGCTAATTATATTAGACAAAATGATAAACCAGTGGGGTTGAAGGTTTGAATTTGTGACAGTTATAGGTTAATTTTATTGATTGTTGTAAATCATTGATCTCGTTACTGCATTTTAAAATCGTAAAATTTGAATGGTCTTACTCTTTTCCTGTTTTTAATATACCTAAGTTCTACATTCTTGTACATGATTTTGAGCTCTGAACATTTATGTAGTCTAAACTTGGTATTTGGCAAACTTGAGTTTTTTCACTTAATTTGCAGTGGTGCTACTCTTAGTTTGTATTTTCATCTTCATGCTTGTGCTAAATTTTCTTTTTTTTAGAGGGAAGTAAGTGTATGGCTTTGGAGTACTTGAGCTTGTTGCTTGAGTAACTAAAACTATTCGGAGGATTATGTGTATGTGTCTTAAGTGAGAAGTCAATTTTTTATTTTGATCTGAGTACCCATTAGTGGGTTTCTGGGTGTAATGAAGATTGATCCCTGCTGTGACAGAGATCTCTTAATTTCCAATGGAGTTTGAGTTGTCGTTCTAATGTTGCAATTCCTCTGAAAGTCTTATTTTGGATATTTTAGAAGTAAGGACTTCCTGGAAGTAAAATATTTGAAGCAGGATTTCTTTTTGATTTGGTGGTAACTTTTGATGACTGCACTTTGACATCAGAAATGTACTCTAGGTGTACTCAGTATTTACTATAGCAAAAAATGCCCAAACACGTTTTTAGGTTATACTCTGGTAAAAAACAATTTTCTTTTTTGATGGGTGTAAGTGTTCTGAAGATGTTGTAATACTGATATTCATATTTTGTGAGTTGGGCTAGTAGTGATTAAACTGTGAACACCGAGTATTTTATGTAAGGTGTATATATATACTTTGTGGATTAGTGTCGACATGGGATGTGCTATTTCCCCAAGTATTTTTGTTTGTGACACTGGAACTCCAAGTAGGATGCAAGTTAGAAGAGCTGATTGAAATCCTGAGTATCAGGCTTGTGGAAAACATTCTTATGAAAACCATAGGAGCCAAACATTTCCTTGCCGTAACAAAGCATTTGTCAAATGAATTTATGGTTGATGTGGTGGCAGCTTGAGTGCTGATTTGCTTCTGGGTATTTGGAACTAACAGGAGCTTATTTTCTTGCAAAGGACATGTAAAAGTACCAGAAGAACTAAAGTTCCCTAATGCCTGTTGTGTGGGAATTGCATCACAGACGGTTCTTAGCATTTTTAATCCAACTGAACGGTGGTTGCAAGTCAGCATTGGAATACTCAGTGTTTCAGTTAATGGGGAAAAGGTAAGAGGGTTTTTTTTAGTAGACCATTATTTTAATATAATGCTGTAATTTTAACAAATGTCATATGTAAAATTAGAGCTCTCTGTACAGATTTGTAAATTTTTCTGATTTTGTGGTTAATATGCTGTTGTGGTTTATAAAACCACAGGGACAGTTTTTTCTAAGCACCTGGTGGGCTGAGGCAGGGACAGGGAGGGTTTCACTCACCACTTAGGGTCACGGGCAAGAGACCGACACGACTCGAGAAGAACAATAAAACAACTGAATTTATTAACTATTTACAACAAGAAACAAGATATTGAAAAAGAGAAACCACATCTTACACAAAGGCACTTCTCCCCCACCCCTCCCTTCATCCCAAAGGCTTTGTTCTGTACCTTCTGCCCTCCCCTTGGCGGCACATAGGGGGAAAAGCAGGGGGAGGATGCAGTCAGCCTGCTGCTCTTTTTCTCCTCACAGTCTCTCCTCGCTGCCATGTTAGTTTCCAACAGGACTCCAGTCCCCCAGCGACTCCCCCGACTCTGGTGGTTCTTCTGGTTCTAGCGTGGGGTCCTCCATGGCTGCTTCTTTTCTTCACCATGTGGCAGGGGAAGTGCTGAGAGTGTTCTCTTCCATGGTCTGACTCGGTACCTGCATGGCCGTCTCTTCCAGCATCCCTCTTCTCTTTTCTCCGCCGTTGAAGGTCTTCATTGGCTCCGGGAAGAAGGGCTCCCGGGTGAGCCATGGCGGAGGCTGGGCTACGGCAGACTGTTTGCAGAAGCCAAGCAGGTGGGGCTGGACGCTCACCCACCAGCCATGCCCCCTCGGGGCCAACCTATTGTTCTGTGCCCCTTCTTAAATATGTTATTCGCAGAGGCGCCTACTGGCTCATCTCTGGCTTGGGGCGGGTCCATTCTGAAGATGGACAAGTAGCTTCTTACAAAAGGCCCTTCCCCCACTTCACCCCCCCCTTTCACCAAACCCTTGAGGGGGGAAACTGAAGGTGACTGTTAAGAGTCATTTAAAGAAAAGGAGCCATCACCTTAACCCCTTCCTTGCTGCCAAACAAAACCCATAACATATGCACAAAAACAGTGCTACCTTCTTTCAAACAGGCCATCTGATTTATTCTAACAAGTAGGCCTAGTAGAGGTAAGTGCCGCACGATGGGATTTGCTTGTAGAATTATTTTGCATGCATAAAGTTTGGGTTTACTACTTATTCATTCCCACCTTTCTATGGAAGAAAAGTCAGACCTAGAAAAGAAAGCATCCATGCTGAGGACTGTTACCACTGAAACATTTTGTGGACTTTGCTCCCATTTCTCTTGAAACCATGAGATTTCACGTGACACAGAATGAGAAATATTTGGAGCAGGCTTCAGGCTAGATGAGTTTTTCTGCGGGTTATATGTAGCTTTTAGGCCATAGGTTGGGTGTCTTGTGCTTTAATTTTGTTAAATTCTCTCTACTTCTGTCAGCATAGTAATAGTTCCAGAGGTAAAAGATGTTAAGCACATGTGAATGAGTTGGTTTAAAGGTCCGTCAGTATAATGTAATTTCCTTTACTGGTGAATACTCTTAGTAGAGAAGAATGCAACAACAGCACAAGCATAGTGTACTCTGAGCTTCTGGCAGTTCAGTGCTTGGGGACTTTTGAGCTTCCTGTTATTTCTGTTCTTGTTGGTTTTTGGTGGACTGCTTCTTGTCTAGTTAATCTTTTGAAATTGTGTAGTGATGTCCACGGTTCAGTTCAGTTGTGGATTCTATACGCTACTGCTTTTTTTCTTTAATCTGGCTATTGCTGTTTTTGTTTGATGGTCCTTATAACTGGAAAATAATGGACAATAATTCACTTTTTATATTGCTGCTTCCAGGTCTTATAAATCCTTATCATATCCCTCCTTAGGTATACTTTTCCAGCAGATGTAGCACATGTCTTTCCAGGAGTATGACTTCTGGTTTTGCTTTCATTTTCTCTGAATATTTCCTCTAAAAACCATCAAACCACAATTCTGCGTTTGTGTATATGAGAGTTAAGATTATTTCTTACATATTTTTCTAGTCACTCAGTATCATGAGGCTCTTGTGCAGCTCTTCAAACCTGTGATTCTGTTGTATCAGCAGCTGATTTTTTTCATGAAATGACTTTACAATTGACAGTCCCATTTTAGAGTTGTTTCCATGAATAAATATATACATTTAATTTGTTTGCTGCATGGTATTTAAAAAAAAAACCATTTTTTTCAGTCAGGTTAACTCTCAGATACACTGAGTCTGTCTCTCCTGCTTGAAGATTGTCTGTTAATATGTTCACAACAGAAACTTTAAGCATCTACGCTAGGATTTTCTGGTGATCTCTGTCCAATGACCTTTACTCTTCCCTCATACCTCTTCCTCCCATCTTTGATTGCAGAAAGTACCATGTAGGATTGGCTTGATTTATTTTGCTGCTGTTCTTTCCCAAAAATCAGGAGTTTGCTTATGAATTCATTTTCAACTATAATAAATACTATTATCACAGTGTTAATCTTTCACTTGATGCTGGAATGAAACCCCAGCAATTTTCAGGCTCACTTATCTAACTCTTTAAAAAAATGCCTATAGTTGAGTGAGATGGAAGTGGGACATGAATACAAAGATGCAATAATTAATATTGATCAAAAACATATACAGAATGTCTGTGTTGAACAGTGCTGTCAGATAAATGTGATATTTTGAAAGAAGCAGTCCTCTGGCAAGAGGCCTGTTGAAAATGACAGATTTTTTCTTTCAGATGGATCCTGTGAAGTATCAATGTCTGGTTTTCAAGAACAAAACCATCATAGGACCCTATTCTACCAATGATCTGAAAATACTTTTCCTTCCTTGTCATCCGGGGATCGTTCAGTGTATTCTCAATGTTTCATCTTGGCCAGTTTCTGCAGATGCTGAGACAATAATTCAGGCAGAAGCTTTGGCAAGTAGGGTAGTTCTGACAGCAGTTGCTGAAAATCCCAATTTAGAAGTAAGTAGTTGCTTATTGTTTGTTTGGTGTTTTGTGGTTTTTTTGTGTGTGTTGGAATTTTATGAATAGTTTAATTACACTGGAAGAGTAGGAATACCAGGTTGAACCTGGGATTTCTTATGTTTACAGTGGGGAGGGAATGTAAGAGAATGTTTGAGACACTTACAACTGTCTAGACTGCTTTCGTTGTGGAAAAGCATCTATCTGGAAATGTCTGAAAAGAATAAATTTAAGGGTGTTACTTTTTCGTTATTGAAAGAATGGATGAGAATTTAAACATCTAATGCTGTACTGGGTTTTGGTGGATAAGTATTGCACTAAGATTGGCTTAATTGATTGAGGCAAAATATGTGGGCAAAATAGCCAACTGGATGTAATCCCTTTTGGAGTCAAAGGAAACAAGTTTCTTAGACTCCTACCCCTGCCAGGAGGTGTGTATATTGTAGGCAGTTATAGCATTAAGGGGATGGAATGGGTGAATAACATCCTTTTGTATGGTAGTGTGTTTTGGAGGTTTTTTTTCCTTATAAGTTCTGCTTTGCCTTGGAACCAGGTGGAAACAGGAAAAAGAGATTATATGGATTTCGGTGACTTGACTTATGGCAGTTGGAAGGCTCTTCCGCTAAAACTTATCAACAAAACTCATGCTTTTGTGCCAGTTAGACTTATTATTAATGCAGTAAGTACAGTAAACTTCCTGTATGTGAAAGTTAACTTCCTGTGATACTGAATTTTAATACCAAAACACTTCATGTTTTATGTCATTAAGAAATATACTGGGAACACTAGATGTAAGATTCCCAAGAAATCTTTCCCTAGTTAGTCAGGAAATACATTTTTTTGCAGGGTGTTAATCTGATTCTTACAGAATGGTACCAACAAAAATGCTGTGGGATAGGTGTGGGTGTTTGTGTGTGGGTGGGTTTTTTTTATGCTTATTTTGGTTTTCCATGTTTTGCTTATTTTTGTTTTTCCTAGCCATGAACTGCTGCCTCTGTGGTGCCTGATTAGAGAGCCTAGGGCAGCAGCAGCAGGTAGCAAAAGGGTTGTGTTGCCTAAACCTTCCCTCTGAGAAGCTGAAGATGTATTCCATTATCCAAGGGGAACAGCTGGCTCTTCAAACAAGCAGCCAGACTTGCTTTGGAGCAAGTTTAACATTATTCTCTCTTCCTCTGCTTTGTCTCCTACGAGACAGTAATAGCCTGTACTATAGGCAACATTCTGTTCCTCTCTGCATCTCAGTGGCAATGCAGATTTCAGGTTTTTGGCTAGGCTGGCTGCTGTTGCGTGCTGTGAGAAGAGCTGGTCTTGTTTCCTTATGGGGGGGGCAAGAAAGGACTGGCCTTATGGTGAAGATTGGATCAGGTCGCCTTGGTGACTAGTTAGGTTTGGTCTTGGACAGACAAACTTCTTGATGGCTTAAACTAACCAGTTCGAGCTTGTCTCTTTTTATTGTAGAAGGGTTTCTGCTTATTGTTAGAGGTTTGGGCTATCACATACCAACTGAAACTACAGGCTAATCTTGTTTTTTCCAAGCTACTTAGATCAGACAGAACTTGCCTTTCTCCGCTCTGTCAGCATCATTGTTAGTGACAATAAGAGACTTAATACTTTTAATACTTTATTTCTTTCACAGAATGCGGTAGCTTGGCGTTGCTTCACATTTTCCAAGGAGCCAGTTAATCCTTCTAATGAACAATCACTCCAAATGGATGCAGTTTCTCAGATAGCAGCTCCGTCAGTTGTAAATCATGTGATACATGCAAGCTATGATGGGCAAGTGAGTAGTTTTGTAGTTGGCTGATTCTTCCTGTTACTTGCTGTGTGAAATAATGGTTCTGAATATCTGAGTTCAGAGTAATGATTTTTGGGGCGTATACCTATTTGAGCAGTATAGTTTTGGTACTAGGGGGTTGTGTTGTTTTCTTTTTTCAGAAATTCTCTCCCTCATGTAAGATAAGTCAAACAATTTCTTTTTCAGGATCCTGAAGCTTTAACAGTTTGGGTTCTGTTCCATGCACCTAAGAAACAAATTTCTTGTTCAGGTATAGCAATTTGCAAATTTGTCTTTTAATATATGCATGTGTTGGAATTGCAGGAATGGGCTGCAAATTTGAAATGGAACATTCTGTCTTTGGTTTATGTGTCCTAATATTTTGGGTATCCCATTCTGTTTTAGAAATATTCTGCCTCCTTCATTTACTATGTCTTAATCTTTTAGATGTTAATAGGAGTATACTTGAGTGTCAAACTGTACTAAATGGTTATTTACTGCAAGATGCATGGAATTTGCTTTACTGCTTTTTCTGAGGGAATTAAATCACCACTTAAGAAAACATTGCATTGGTTGCAAAATAGATAAGAAATAGGTTTGAAGAAACCTCTGAGTTTTTCTGGGTTCCTAAATAGTAAATAGGTTGAACCTGGGATTTCTTATGTTTACAGTGGGGAGGGAATGTAAGAGAATGTTTGAGACACTTACAACTGTCTAGACTGCTTTCGTTGTGGAAAAGCATCTATCTGGAAATGTCTGAAAAGAATAAATTTAAGGGTGTTACTTTTTCGTTATTGAAAGAATGGATGAGAATTTAAACATCTAATGCTGTACTGGGTTTTGGTGGATAAGTATTGCACTAAGATTGGCTTAATTGATTGAGCCAAAATATGTGGGCAAAATAGCCAACTGGATGTAATCCCTTTTGGAGTCAAAGGAAACAAGTTTCTTAGACTCCTACCCCTGCCAGGAGGTGTGTATATTGTAGGCAGTTATAGCATTAAGGGGATGGAATGGGTGAATAACATCCTTTTGTATGGTAGTGTGTTTTGGAGGTTTTTTTTCCTTATAAGTTCTGCTTTGCCTTGGAACCAGGTGGAAACAGGAAAAAGAGATTATATGGATTTCGGTGACTTGACTTCTGGCAGTTGGAAGGCTCTTCCGCTAAAACTTATCAACAAAACTCATGCTTTTGTGCCAATTAGACTTATTATTAATGCAGTAAGTACAGTAAACTTCCTGTATGTGAAAGTTAACTTCCTGTGATACTGAATTTTAATACCAAAACACTTCATGTTTTATGTCATTAAGAAATATACTGGGAACACTAGATGTAAGATTCCCAAGAAATCTTTCCCTAGTTAGTCAGGAAATACATTTTTTTGCAGGGTGTTAATCTGATTCTTACAGAATGGTACCAACAAAAATGCTGTGGGATAGGTGTGGGTGTTTGTGTGTGGGTGGGTTTTTTTTATGCTTAGTTG
>VZTO01025712.1:0-16038 GCA_013400615.1 Syrrhaptes paradoxus
AATTGGTTCATCTGGACAGCAGGCTGTTCTGAGTGACATACAGGTCACGCAGGCTGAAATCCTGGGAGTCATACACATGAAACCAGACATAAAATGTTCACAGGGGGTGTTAGTGTAGGAACTACAAACATAAACCAAAAGTAATGGAAAGGAGAGAAATTACTAACATCCAGGTCCCAAACTATTTTGGAAATAAAACTATAAAATATCCTTATGAATTAATTAGTATCCTCAAATTCGTTTCATAGCATCACAATCTGCATTTAAATGGCTCAAAGATTTAAAAAAAAACACAATCATTTTTCTGAGCTTATTTTTCATCAGTTTCTGACAGCATAAAATCTCAAGTTCAACATGTATATCCCAATAGCTCGCCATAAATGTAATCAAGTTTGAAATTCCTACATACTGAGAAGTGCAATAAATAACTCATTAAAAGCTGATAGGCAAAGGAATTTATATGTATTTTTACTCTTCTGATACTATCTAACAATCTGTATCTACTGTATATCTCAGGAAGATAAACTCAGTTAAGCTATAATAAATGATGACATTACTATAAACTTTTTCTTTCTCCAGCAACAACAGGGCAATGCACCCAGCAGACTGAAGGATCAGACCCCTTTTTGCACATAGCCTCACATAACTTTTAGCAAAATCAGAACTGTAGAAACTCCCAGCTGCCATCCCCACTTCTTGGGGCCAGTGCTGATGGGCACCATAACACTGTCAATTAATATAAAATATCTCTGAGTGGTAAGTCAACATCAGTGCATCTGCATTTACATCCTGCAATGCTTGACAGAGATTCATGCACAGAAATTGAACTGATACTAATAACAAATTAAGAGTTCATGCAAGCTTGAGGAAATCAAAGAAGAGATTTCCAATTACTTCAAAACCCTGGATGGATTTCTGTATCCAAGGAAATAGGTGGTTTGAAGGTAGTGAGTTAGTCACTTGGTTGCTGAAACCCTGAAAGGGTGGCCGAAAACATTTGAGCAAAACTCTTCAAAAGCACAGAAAGTTACTACTCAAGTCAGAAGGCCAGGACATAATACCCGCAGTAGTAACAAGATGTAACAAATCACGATGATTTTAGTTGGACATGCTACCTCTTCTGCTAAAATATGGTTTAAGGCATATTTTGGTTGTATTACAAAACCTGACTGATACAGTTGGAACCTTCCTAAGAGGATCAATCAATACTACTGATCCAATCACTAATATTTACATACAAGTCTTCAAAAGAATCAAAAAGTATCAAAAGAATATTCAGGCTCACGTATGACAATGAGTTAAAAGGCTGATGGGAAAAAAGTCAATCTGTTCTTCCACCAAGGGGGCAGAGCCCTGTAGGCTGAACAGAGTAAAACCTACTTTCTTTGAGCTAAGGATAAAAATTAGCAGGTCTCAAATATGCATATCTTGCAGGGAGCTTTACTAGACTGGAATCAGTGTAGTTCTGCATAAGCCTGACGCTGGCTACTGGTACCACCAGGTTAAATCATTGTTGCAAAATACAGCACACATGAGAACTACCCATGAGGAATGTCAATGTTCACTGCAGTTAGCGAAAGGGCCACCCAACAAAAAACGTCTGAACTCTGTATCACAGACATTATCTAATTGTCAATATGCAAAATGTAGCAGTTACTGGCTAATGAGCACTATATAATCAATTTAAATACCACATTAGCAGAAAAAAGAAAGTTCAAGAGTTTTCACATACTAGTTGTTTCCTTCTCATGGCAATTTCAGTGAGCTTCATTTTGTGAATGGAAATCTGAAAGATAAATCCTTGAAAATATCCATAAAGGTTAAAATCTGTATCCTGCTAGAAACAAAAAACCCAGTCAATATCAAAGACTAGATATAGCAAATTAATTATACATAAGGAAAGGAAGGTCAAATTTTGGCTTCAATGCATGGGCTAAGCCTTCACACTGGTGTAAACTTACACACCAAAAGTTTTTTGTACCAAGAAAGGGAGATATAAAAACTCTTTAAAATAATTTTCCCATAGGCATTTGTAGCTAATCCATCTAATCCAACAAATTTCAAGACAGTCATTCAGTTTAGTCATTCAAGTAAGTCATTGCTCATGGCTTACTCACAGCAGAATGCACTTCAGATTAGGGAACATTTAAAGGAATAAGACCATTCACACACTGAATTAACTGGGAGAAAGAGAAATAATCTGGAACATTTCCTTGCATAGATAAATAGGCTCTCATACTGTTGATGGTGGATTTCTCACTATAGGATCAATCTCTCCCCTTATTTTCATTTTGACAGTTCTGTCAAACTAGTAGAGGTACTGTGAGACATTGCAGGTTCAAGCGTCAAAAGCACACTGATGTTAGGTGTCTGACTACCTCATCATCCAGAGCAGGCAGTACTCTTCTGCAAGAGCTGAGATCCCAACAAAAATACTATCAGGGAATAAAAAAGCAAATTAACCCAGTGAAAGCAGAGACTGATAAGATATGCAGATTTGTGGTGGGTTAACCTTGGCTGGACACCAATTGCCCACCAAGTCACTCCATCCCTCTCCTCCTCAGCAGAACAAGGTGGAAGAAAAGATGACAAATGTCATATTAATGAATGCCCCCCTCCTCCTTCTTTCCCTTAGTTTTTATTGCTGAGCTGACATCATATGGTATGGAATATCCCCTTGGTTGGTTTGGTTCATCTGTCCTGGCTCTGTCCCCTCCCAAGGTCTTGCCCACCCCTGGGGCCCTGAGCCTACAGTGGGGGGTGTTGGAGAATTTAAAAGACTAGGGGGAAACAACTGCCAGTAAACCCCTGTGAAGAGATCACCCCAAAATGAAGAGAGACAGGCATGTATTGCAGTATTTTTTGTCTAGAAACTTCACCTGCTCTTTGCAGAATGGATCTGAGATACCTTATCTCCACTCCAACCTGCCCCAATTCATATTCCCCAATCTATCCCAAACCTGCTCAGCACAGAAATTCATGCCTTCCTCATTTCTGAGACAAGCTGCTAAACTACAAAGAGAAGTCCCATGTTGGCTTCATCCGGCCTGAGGTTTAGTGAGTATGAAGCAGTGGAAGAAAGCACATCACCCCGGTCTCTGTTGCAGGGATTTCCAGTGTGATACTGAATACAACACAATATCCATACCTACACACGGAAGCTCAGTTAATTGGCCCACGTTAATATAATGCTCTAAATTGTTTTCAAGAAGACATCTTTTCAAAGTCATTGCCCCTCTCCCCAGAAAATTAACAGTAATACGTTCAGAAAATATGTGATCAATGTTTATACTCCCACCTAGTTTGTTTTTCTTTTTTCTGGAAGACAAACTTTTCAGGAGGAGAGGGACTGTCCTGAGATATTATAGCAATTGGTGTACTCAACAAAAATTGTTAATGTTAGAGAAATGTGAAGTGAATCAATAAAGCCAAAATAATAAAATCATTAAATAAATCCTGGTTAATGGATATAAGTTTACCAACTTGAAAAGCCCACAGAAGTTGCTATCAAAAATCTGCTACATACCCAAAGTTATAAAGTAATGATCCTGTGATGTTTCCTAGTCAAAGCAGAAGAAAGGCAAAATAATAAGATTCCACTGTCTACATTACCCAGACATGTTTACGAAGACACAGTAACATTTTAAGTGCAAGCACTGTTCAAAGTTAGTCAAGCAAAATCTAAATCCTCGAGGAAAATTCAAGGGTCAAGCACAATGCAGTAATACTAAAGCACAGACTATAAATAGGTTACTAAGAGGAACTATAAGGACTTCCCATGGCAGAGAGTAATTTTTTTTCTAAGCCCTTCTCATATCAAAGTTAAGTTCAGCTCTGCATTTGTGAAGAATATGATAGAGTTAGAAAAAGCAGATGCACTGTATCTTCACAGGAATCTTGCAGAGCAGGCAACGTGAAGCTCGTAGGCACATTAAAATGAAGAATAGATCTCAGCTTCAAAGGAAAGAGAATGACTCTCAGATTTACAATAATACTGTCATATAACATCATATTTAAAGAAGACAACATAAAAGGAATCAAAATACATTTCTAGAAATATAATGGGCTTTATTCCTTTAGCCTCGGATGTGGAAAAAAATGGAAAAATGAGAGGGAAATGACATTAAGCTTTCACTAGCTTGGGGAAGGTGGTCCACCAGTTTTAAAAACTTTTCTCTGGCTGAGAATATTTAAGCAATGCATTTATCAAAGTAACTCTGAACATAGCTTAGAGTCCATGGAGTTTGCTTCAAACAGAATAGACACTTTTAAGCTGCCGGTGGACCGTGTTGCTTATCTACACGAAGACTCACTACAAAGCCCAAGGGAGTGCTGCTGTTACCACCTACCTGAGTGCAGCTGATTAAGCATGTCCTTGACAGAAATTGTCTGTGTAAGTGACTTTTAGCTTCCAGGAACTTAGCCAAACTAAGAAGTCATCCTACAGGCAAGAGGGTAGGACAAAGAAATGACAGTTCTTTGAATTTTCTTCAAATCTAACTCTTCAAGAGAGGTTTGGTGACTCCAGGGAACAAAAACACGAAGTCAACTGATTGTACATTCCAGCACTCCTCATCTACACTGCCCTTCTCATCTTCTTTCTTCTGGAGTCACAGGTTGAGATATAACCACACCAGAAAGATAGGAAGCATCCACTGGTGTGTGTGGTTTGTCCTTTTCTTCCCTCTTTAAGAAGTGCATTGAAAGGTAGGCTGTGACATACTTTACAAGAAACAGAGGATCAAGGACTATTATATTAAGATGTGAAGTGACTGCAGGCACACAGAACCTTCTGTGACTATTGTAACAATGTCATGAGCGCTGCCTGTGTGTAAATGGCTCAGATAAGAGCTTCTTTTCAGAGTTTTTTATTATTATTGTGTTTTGTCCTACTAGGAAAATACCTGGTTTAGGCATCTGATGCTTTATTCAACCTGGTTGAAAGTGGTCATTTTGAACGCATTTTCCCCCACTTATTTTTTAATTATAAGCTACTTCCTTCACTCCATCCATGCCCAAGTCTAAGGGATATGAAGAAATGTGGTTCTCTCACTTACCTTGATATGAACAGCCACTTTGAACATCCCAAGAGAGCAGACTAGTCAAAAGACGTATTTTGACCACCACCGTGCCTGTGACCATAGGTGGAAAAGTCTTTCAAGTTGTGGAGCCTACCAGCCAATACACAAGAGATAAAACTCAGAAGTGAACAAAAGAGCAAGAAGTATGTCAAACCACTAAAGTGAACCTTTTAATTAAAAAGCTAAACTGCTGATTGACTTGATCTGATCTTGAATTTTTAGTTTGCCAGTTCATTCAACAGGGACATTTATAGATACTCTTACATCCCTATTTTGGGTTAGAAAACTGCTCTCTTGACTCATTGAGGCATCTGAAGTATCAAAGCTAACATAGGCCCAGCTTTCTTGCAAAGCTATGTCAGAACGCACAAGGCTAATTGGGGACCTGAAATGTAATTAGCTGTTGTTTTAATCCTATGTATGCAAATTGCACTCACCAAATTTCAGCCACTTCAGCTGTAACTGCTTTTGCTAAAATGGTCTTGTTGTCAGAGCTCTATGTAGTAGATGTACTGCAGTTATCCCTAAGGCCTAATGTGTGTCCCTTTATGTCCCAAGTATTTTTTAATTTAACGGAACAATTTTTTTTAAATCCTGTTTAAACTTGTGTGTCAATTTTAAAAGTTTGCCTTTTTTTTTTTAATCAAACACAAAATGGAGGCCAAGGACAGACTTGACACAGCTTCTGTGCAGATAATGAAGGTTTTACATAGAAATCTCACTAAAAAAGTTTTACTTATTGTTGTGGGATTTTTAATTTTTCTTCTTTAGTCTGCCTATGTCAATTCCAGTCAATTTCTTTAAACCTAATCTTGAGAATTTTTTTTGTGTAGAATTGAGTAAATCTTCCCTTGCTATAAGGGGTTTAATGGTTTCACTGAAACTTTCCAATTAAAACACTGCAGCATCCACAGCAAATGCGACAAAATCAGATAAGTACAGCAGTAGAAATGGGCAGTACATCAGTTCTTAGATAAAGCATCATTTGAATTCACTTTTAAAGTCCTGAACAGTAAAGTCTTGTTTGTCCCTGATATTACAGAAATCAGGCTGAATTGTACTTTGAAACAACAACAACAAAAAAACCCCAAATGATACACAGACTGTTTTAATTATTAACAAAGTTTGTAAGGAACTGTAATCTGATAAGGTTATAGTTTTTTTCCGCAGTGGAAAAGAAAAACAAGAAATGTAGCAATTGTTTGTCTTTGAGGTAATTTATCAAATGCATTAAATTAGAACAATGTTTTCTTTATCACCTCTTGTTCTTGGTGTACCAAAGTTTTATTATATTCAAATCATTTGAGTCATAGAGATTGGAGATAAACACACACAATGGAATAGTGTTAACATATTATTTCAAGAACAAATAAGCATTTATTTTCATTTTCCTTTTGGATCCATAAATTTTTCTTCTTTAATCCAGTAAACTAACTGAAGGAAGATGTCTGTTTCCATTAATATCTTATTTCTCTATCCCCAACACATTTTGTATAATCCTGAAATAAGAGCTACTTCTAGTAATAAACAGAATGACTAACAAATTACAATTATAAAAAACTGTGCAATACCAGATGCATTTGTTCGCTGGGTCCCCAGGGCTTTTCTCTTAAAAAAGAAAAAAAAAATGGAAAAAAGACAAAACAAACAAACAAACAAACCCGCTGCTTGTTTTTCAACCAAATAAAGAAAAAAAAATATTGAGCCACAAGTTCAGTTGCTAACATTAACAAAGTGAACTTACCAGATAAGGACCTAAACTATCCTTGAGAAAACCCAAGAAACAACAACAAAAACTAAAACCCAGATTGCTGGGTAGTAAATGCATGCATCCACAATAATAGACTAGACAAGGTGTGTCCTCTGGTTTATTCTGAAAAAAGCTGAAGATCATTTTTATTATACTAGAAGGTGTTAATGGCCACCATCAAAGAAGTCTTTGATCTACATATATTATCAGAGACCAAGTTCAACTCAATTAGGTGTGCCAAGAACTCCTTTGAAGCCCAGAGGAACAATGAATTCTAGAACAACAGAGCAGGCTATTTTTTTTTTTTTCTGTTTCTGTTTCACGGAAGTGTTTTAGCTGCTTTCATCTTGCTATGCAACCGTTTTTGCAGAATGGCTACAGCTCTAGGAACCCTCTATTCCCTGTCTCTGACCTTTTTAGTCTCTTTTTAAATCTTAAGTCAACTACTGCTATCTCCTGAAACCTGCTCTGCGAGTTGTTAGGGAAACTCATGGACACTCCCCAAACCCAAGCATCATACAAAACTACTAGAAAAACACTATAAACACAAGGGTAATTAGGGATTGATTTACATCAAATGAAATAATGCTCATGAAGAAAGATGTTTAAGCATTGATAAACTCATAGACCATACATAGTGCAAAAATCACCTGCCTAGACATATCTTAGAACCAGAAAACAAGCAGACAGTGGAGGGAAAAAAAGCTACCAAAGACAGCTCTAAGAAAGATAAACAGACAAATTAAAAGAGAAACAGTCCTGAAGCCATGAGCCTGGAAACCTCCCATAGTTGCTTCCCTGAGTATTAAGGGAACAACAAACATAACTCCACAAGACCCCCAAAACTGGGAAACTCTCGGACTGTAACTGGCTATTCCCCTACAAAGCAATACCTAACTTTAATCACTGACAGCCCTTTGCAGTTCTCAACCTCCTGTCACCAAAGCTTCTCCAAACATCCATCTATAACGATTCAGAACCACAGCTTGTGCTCCTGTGAAACAGTGGCAATATCTGGTTTTCCCCACTTTTGCAGATAAGGGAAATAATGCTTGAACAGACGGAAGTCAGTTCAAAGGACTTGAAATCATGCTTTATGTTAGCCATGTATTTAGCCTCTTTAATGTTAAGAATTCTTTGTCAGACAAGAAGAGTCTAGTTCAGTTTTTCAGTCACATCATGTGATTGATATAACAAAGTTATAAAAAAATCTTGCTCCATTGATTCATATTGCAGAGGTAATTCTTAGCCAAGTGAATAGTTTCTCTTAACACAAATGGCGCTACTTGCACAAATTTAAAAAACAGGGCTCTTCCCGGGCAAGGCATTCTCAACTAAGTTTTAGTAAAGCAGCAAACCAATTTCCTGAAGAAAGATATCTTATGATTTACAAGACCAGTCATTAAAGGATAACTGAGTTTGCAGATGGAAAAATAATATTTACTATTACCCTTGTATTCTTTTTTTTTTTAGTCAAGATCAGAATTTTCAAAAATCTCAAGGATTTACATAATCATATATCAGTACACATAAATGAAAGATCATGTGCAGCCATTTATACGTGAATTTCCACATTTGTTTAATTAGCATGGAGCTATTCTGCTACTGCATTCCAAAAAAGCAGTTATGATTTCATGGAAAATTTAGTGATTCTGCAATGCAATTGACTGCTGGAACTAAATATTAAAAAGTTGCATGCTTGTCACCACAGTGCAAAACAAAAAATGCAGCTTCCTACCTTCCCAGTGCTTGATCCTCAGTACGTAAATTGTCTTAATATTCCAGTTCATAGTCAGAGTGTCTATTAGAGCAACTGTACAGCAAGTCACTGAGAAAAAAAATGTTTCTTCTTCCATATGCATAGTCTTTGCCACTAGAAGTCAACAATTAGTATATGGGTCTATTATGAATTTGAATTAATTTCTATAAATAATATTTGTGAACATGTGTATTCACAATTTATGAGCTGATATTTAAAATCTGTGAAGTAGCCCATTTGACATACATCATAAATTACACAGTACATTTCTAGCTCATGACTAGAAAAGCACATGACTTAGAATAGATTGTGTGAAATGCCATATATACTAATTTGAAATTCATCCTCCATTAATATTCCCTAATTATTTAAAACTTGCTGCGTACGAATTTCCTTGGCAGCAAAATCACGGAACACATGCAAAAAGCAGAAATGAAGGTGATAACAGTTTCAAAGTAAAACCTTTTGAAATTCAAATCATTATTTGTGGAGATAGGAAAAAAACTAAAATCACAGTATTCAACTGCCCTACAGAAGTAGACAAGGAAAAAGGCAGGAAGGATGATGACTTGCACTGTTTGAGGGACATGCGATGGCTTCTGAGTTGACACATGCTGAGTCACAATTAGACGTTTGTCATTCCCAACTTCTTTTCCTAACATCACAAAATTTTCATTTCTTCCTACGACATGCATGCAGAACGCAGATATCCAATTATTGCTAATTGGTTTTGGTTTTCCATGTATAGTTAATGCAACCCTATTTATACAGGACAATCAAGTCCATTCAAATGGAAAAAACCCATCACAACACTATAAATGCTTTTTGATAAACATGTGCAAGAGCCCACAAAGAGACCCAGCGCACAATGCAAGGGTAACACACAGTTGTGCTTTCATTTGATTGTGACAATAGGTCTTAAGTTATGGGTGGGAAGACCATAGGTGATGCTGGATTTACCACAGATTCTCACACAATTCACTTACGCCTGCCCCTTACTCATTGCCTCCACTGCCCGGCAGAGAAGGAAACTGCAATCTGTTTCTATGTTTGGAAGGAACAATACCACTGTTTGAATGCACTTTCATGTACTTTTTATACTTCATTGTACAAAACCTACAAAACACTCCTGTGTTACATATGAAGGCAGAACCTCTCTGTGCTGTTCCCCTGACGCACTTCAGAGCAAACTGAAGAACAGGACAGCTGACCAAAATATTTGGATTCAATTCCCGGATTTAACAGGTGATACATTTCCTCTGGTCATTGTTTATTCTTCTAATGTATATTTATTGACATACCCTTCAGAAATACTTAATTTTTCTACTCCAGAAATCTAATTCAACTGCTCGCTGTACTCATCCAACAGCAAAATGAGCACTAGGAATCCAGTGGCCAGAGAGTTTCTGATAGCAGCATTTACCCAATTAGCCATCAACTCACCATTTTGAAAAAGATTAGAGAATGAGCAATTCCCTGCCTGTATTAAACTACTGAAATCTCTAGAAGAGTGCTGGGAGATTAAACAGTATCAGCCTTTCACCATAGATGGTGAAAATAAAACCTGAAGAAGCACAAAGCCGGTGTTAAGCCACTGTGCACTCCCCAAAACTGACCTGACACAGCTTCCTTCCAGGTGGCTCTGAGGCAGTACCGCATGGCCCCCAGACAAGCAGCCAAAGGTACTCCTTTCTATCCCATGACATCTTTTGATACGGGAAACTCGGACCAGTGTCAAGCCTCCCTCTCTTGCAGTCTCACTTTCCCAGGAAGGTCTGGTCCCTCACGGGTGCTGCTGCCCATCCTGGGGCCCACCCTGACCAGCCCAGCCTGGGCACCCCAGGGACTTTACTCCCCCAACCATGCCCAGTTGCTCTTGGGAAAAGTTCCTTCCCATTGCCCTGCAGAAAGGACAGCTGAGACAATAGACTGTAGGCAGCTTTCTTTGTGCCACCCAGCTTTATTTTCTCTTTCAAACGTGCAACCCAACAGACTTATTAAACTTCAGAAAAACCAATTAGGTCCTCTGTCACATGGCATAAATCAGAAGTCATGCCATATAAAGAAATGCTATGAAATCAGCAGAGAGGACAGGGGCAGAGGTAAGCTCAAAGGTAGCAGCTGTGCTGGCCACCTGAAAATGTCATTTTAATTTTGTTTATGCTCAGCTATAGACTTGGCTACCTCTGAGAAGTGTTGGCTCAGTATGTAAATGTCAGTGCTCTTCACTTCCCCGTTCCTTTTGGTGTATGTTCTCCACACACAGGCAGGTACCTGTTCATTTAACTCACTTAATGCAAATTAGTCCTTGCAAGTGCAGTGACTAAGCCAGAAAAAATACAATTTGAAAAAGTAGTCCTATGCAGCCTGCAGATGTAAGGCACAGTATATTTTTATTTTAATGTTCTTAAAGATAAGCATGATGGTTCACAGAATTATCCCTTTTCCAGTCTGTAACCCACTGGTATAATACTCAGAAAATACTTCCATCATAAAAGGCCCCACATTTATTGCTTTCAGGGAGGATTATAATGGTTTGCCTGAAGAACAACAGTTCCTTAATTATTCCACCATTTATCATCTACATAGCACATTCCACTCCTTCATGGTCAATAGCACTGTCACGGAGACCCAGCTTAATTGAGTAGATATTGACAGTCTTTTTGTTTAAACTGAGGCATGTGAAAGTATTTATCAAGTACTGTCGATGGCAGTTGGGTGATCAACATCTCTGGGTGTCTTTCAGAATCCCATCATTATTTTCTCTACATGGCTTAGTCCAACAGACTTCACTAGGATGAAATCAGGAGATATGGACCCTGCCTTCAGTTGTACTGTTCATTTGCTCATCTCAGGCACACTTATCCTTTAATTTCTTAAATGTGAGGATATTTGAAAATGAAATTAAAAAGTCATTTTTAATTCTTATTACTAGAACTGATTACATTCTTATTACTAGAACTGATTGTTCCTGTTGGTTGCACAATACCACTCCAAATAGTACTGTTTTGAATAGCCTGATCTTCAGTGTACCAAACAAACTCAGTTTCTTTGTTTCTCTGCCACAAGATGTGTTTCCCTTACAGACCACCACATATACCATTTCTATCATGAATTTTGTGAAGTCATTTTTGCCAGTCTGCCTGGGCAATGTTATCCTGTGTCGTGCATCCTGCCCTGTACAACAAACAGTCTGGGGTACAAGCGTTAATCATCTTGTTTTAACCTTTCACTGTTGAATGAGGAGCCCATGCCAGAGCACTTTCATGTTATTAACTGTCTCAAACTTATTTTACTTTGACCCTTAACAAAGAAAGATCAAGTGATACAGTTTAAAAACCAAAAACCATGGGTTTAGCTAAAGTAAGTCTAAAATGAAGGTCTCCCCTTTGTGCTACTACATACCCTTAGGGCCTCTGCCACCTACCTGCCTGAGACTTGATTCTGATCCTCTCTAATTTCCCTACCTTGGTTTTCAAGGGATACTGTCATTGTGCAGTCTCTCACTTGTCAGTCCAACTGCCTTTTTGGTTTTGTACCCATGAGTTCCATATAAAAACTAACATAAATGGTTCCCATGGGAATCTCTTGCTCATACCAAGCATCACCTCTCACTCTAGTGGAAAACACTTTGTGGAGAGTGCCACCCCACTTCCCTGTCATCCCTCCACCAGGGAGTTGGAAGGGAACTGTCAGGTTGTCTGCTTGAAGGCAATGAGCTCAGAAAAGCTGCATGTTACATGTGCAGAATTAGATGAAAGACAGAGAGTCAGTGATGACAAGGTGAAAGGTACAACAGGGACACAGTCCCCTGCAACCCTCTGATAACAGTGAGGCATCCAGCTTTGCTTTGTGCTCTTGAAAGTGTCTGACACAGGTAGACAAGTACTAGCGTGAGCTCTTGCAGGCCTTAGTCTCAACAATTAAATCAACACATTCTTAAAACTGTGCATCTCCCTCATCCTCACAAAGAAAAATTAGAAATGTTATGGCTGCTCAACACTGCCTATTGAAAACCAAGCCACAGTGGAGTTGGTCCAGAGTTAAGCTGTCCTGACAAAGTAACATGAGCAAATAATTAGCCAGTTTTTATTAAGCCATGTTTTTTAGCAACAATTTCTACTCTCATGTGGTCCTAATCAAGAGCCATGGCGGGGAATGTCAGTGAACCCCAGGCTCAGGAGACCAGTTAGCATTTGAACATATAAAGCACACTGAATTTCAGTTTTGTGTCCAGTGACTCTCAGTGGCTCAGCTCCATCTGAGGTGCAATTCTATCGACTGTGGATTCACCCTGGGGATGTATTTTGCTCAAAGGATTAACTTGGAAGGGAACTTTCCCCTGAAACAAGTGAAATAAAAGAAATAGTGACATGGAAATCCTATTAGTGGTTTCTGCCATTATTGATTAACAGGCTAAAGACAACCACTTTCTAATAATCTGTTTACTAAAACCTAATGGTTTCTTCTTTCCTAGTGCACATAGGCACCGATCCTTGTGACAATGAGCAACATTCATCACCTCCAGGAGAAAGAGCTGTTCCTAAGTGTTATTTATTCAGCAGATTCCAGGTGTGCAAGATCAAAAACCCTAGGTAGTTCCAGGAGGAGGTGTTTAATTCATGGTAATGAACAGAAGTTAGAAGTGAGCTATTGAAGCACAGAATCTGCTACAACGATTCAGTTATCTATTAGCAGAACCTGTTACTAGACTATCCCATCTGCAGGACCAAATGATACTGTAATTTTGAGAAGTAAAACAGTTCAGTTTTTGTTAATATATACAGTGTTTTTATGAAGTGGCATTTAGATTATGAAGCATCATTAGTAAAAAATTGCATAGATAACTACAACCTTTTATGAAAAAGGGTGTTCTGCATTTTCAAAATGTCACAGAACAACCCTTTAAAAATAAAAAAAAGCAAGTAATAATGACAATAAGCTTTCATTATTACGCTGAAAATCAGCCTACAAATACTTAAAACATCTGTTTGATCTATTTCTTTTATTTTCTGAAAATATTTAGATATAAAAAAGATTTCTTAAAGGTTTTCTGGAATAGAAACCAACAAAAAAGAATATTTTACAAGACTGAAAGCATAGCCATGTGCATTTAATTATAAGTTATGCATGTTATGCACTTTAGAATATGCATTTTCAAACAGATCTTGGAACACTTTACATTGTTGATACTATTCAAAAATTAATATAAATGAAAATGACACTATAAATACAGGATTTTTGCCAGCCACTATTAATATTGAAAAGCAACGTGTGGGTTTTTATTAACTCGAATAAGTACTCTTTTTAAAAATGTCGTTTACATAAATTAAACATTCCCTTGCTATTATAGATANAAAAAAAAGAAAAAAAAAGAAAGAAAGAAAAAAGGGGGTGAGAGGATAGAGGGCAGATAGATTTCATGCAGACGAATTCTAATAGACCTTCCAGATATATAGCATCTTGTTAAAAATTCATGCAGGCCAGAATACTAGAAGGTCAGAAAATGTCTTTGAAATTCTGCCAGAGCTCTTTTTTGATAATTCATTCAGGTTTTAAAAGGGAAAATTCCTCATTAAAAAGGACCTAATGCTTATTAATTTATACTCCTAAGGCAGAGGCTGAATATTAAGCGGTGGACTCTGTTAATCCATTTATTAAATATCAAAGTCCATATGTTTTCACCCCGTGTCCTTGCTTATTGATTAATTGCCTTAGACCTATATGGGTAAAAGCAGGAAAAAGTTCCTTCAAAGGTAAGTCTCTAGACACTTTCTTAACCTGGTGGAAACTGTATCACTCTTTTGTGTATGTAAAGAACTGAATCTCCTCAGCCTTCAGGTACAAGTCTGTAATCTACTGGATCTGGCTTGATAAAAATTCCCTTTGCTGAAAGTTATCATTTTGTGACAAAGGGTAACTATAATAGCTCCTACAGCAATGATTTCTGATTTCCTGGTGAACACATTATCGGACATTAAGTAACAGCAAGGCTTCTCTGTGCCCCAGAAACAAACAATAGCTGCTCTGCTCTGTGCTGGGTCATAGAAAGGAACTGAGCACTTTTCCCACTCTTAACACTATTTTCAAGCTTGTTATTCAACTGCAGAGTTCCAAGTACAGTTCAGATTCAGCCCAGGTTCTGGTCCACAATTTGAGCTATAAACCCTATAACTAAGTTTTCACAGCTACCAAACAACCTCCGTTTTGCCCAGAACCCACATATTACCAAAACAGAAGGCAACATAAAGCAACAGGAGTGCTGGGGTTTGCAGCAAATCTGTTTTTCATTAGAGTATTTTGTAAGGGTAAGGTTTGGTACTTATACATCTTCCACTTCATTGTATCACTCTCAAATGACAGAAGAACAAAGGCAGGATCATGTCTTGCGTTCATTCTGTAGTGGTATAAAAGAAGACTAAAGATGCTACTGGTTCAAGAAGAGTCAAGGACTAACTATGAATCTTTTCTGAAATCTAGTGAACATAACAGTCAAACATCTGTTTTCACTTCTTATGTGTAACTTCTCTCCCTTTCCCAAAATTGAGCATGAGTACTAACAAAGCCTGAGCTACAGTAAATTAAGAAGGTATCAAGAATGATTACTGACATGGAGAAGTATGACATTAGATAGCAGAATAGCCTTCCCAGTGACTGAATCTCTCTTCATGGAAAAAGAGGAAAAAAAAAAAAAGTATGTGAACAAAAGTATGAGCCAAACAACAGATCACCAGGAGGAATCATCATACTTTCAAGATCATCAGGTAACACACTGGTGCACATCATCTTGTAGATAACACAAAGTCCCACCCGGGAAAACACGAAAGCAGCAAGCACTGGCACAGGCTTGCTTGGCAAACCTTTCTTCAACTGCAGAGGGGAAAAGCCCCCAGAGGAGTGGGTACCATCACTCTGCATGTGCGACTGTGTCAGCAAGCAAGCTTTCTAGCCAGAATTGCTTGGTTACCAGGAAAGCTGTTATCCTTTTTGCCATTTGAAAACTAGGTGACGCTCATCTTACTGCTGATTTCCAAATGCCTGCTAACAAAGCTTAGTAGTCTATAGAGACTTTTCATTCTTTTTTCTTAAGTGCCTCAGTAGTCAGCAAACAACTAATGAGATGGCAGATGAGTACTGGCAGAGTTGAAACAACATGTTGTGTGGGGAACAAAAAAAAAAGTGTAGCAACAAAGTAAGGAAAATACACACACACATAAGCCTGTAACAGAGAGAGAACGAGGTCACTTCAAATTGACACAGTATAGAGGACTTCAAGGTGTTTTTCTTCTAGTACGAGGGCTGCTGTGTGAAGTTACCACTCCCTCTGCTAATTCTTGCTGCTCCCTCAGTTGGGCCAGTACAACTATTTGTGTGACTTTGAAGTGAATCAGATCAGGGAATTGGTCCAAGATAAAAACAACCCAGAAAAAAAAAAAGAAAACCTTCAA
>VZTO01025716.1:0-26630 GCA_013400615.1 Syrrhaptes paradoxus
TATACTATTTTATCGAGGTTTCCAGTTGTGTTTTTCAGTCATATATCTCCGTGAGAACCATCACCATTTTAGAAATGGGGGCACTGAAGCACTTGAAAACAATTTGCAGTTCACCAGGTTAATTACTGGGAAAGCTATGAACAGGATGCCAGTCAGCTTCATCTGGGTCAGTACTTCCAGTCATTGACAACAAATACTGAAATATAGCACTAACATTTGATTTAGATAAGGTGTTGACTTGATATACCAAGTCCATTTTATAGTAAACTAGAAAATAATTTCAAACCCTTTAAAAACAGGATTTATACATGTGCATACATTTTTGATTTCTTTACTATAAGGTACTATTTTAGATCTTTTATTTTTGAAAGAAGACGAAGAAGAGGAAATGGTTTTGCAATACTTGGCCTCTGTCATGCATTCATAGCCATATCAGTCCAGTACCTTGATTACTGGATAAATGCTGGCTGCTGTCTCCTCTGAGCTCTTTTCACTTCCAGCAGTATAATTTTATGTTCAGGTTTAGCGACACCACAATTGAATTACATAAATCTGTTCATTATGCCATTTAAACTTTGAATTTCAGTTGTGGGCTGAAGGGGGAAGAGCCTTCATAAATGCTGCAATGCATGCACCAAAAAAAAACCAAAACCAGGAAAACAGACACACCCACACCCACCCAAGAACAGATGTTTTCATTAAGTATCTGATGTGGAAATATACACATTCATAATTTCTTTTTTTCTTCATGTATAATTTGCCTTGCAATTTTCAATTTAATTAGATATGGATTTTTTTCTTCTAGTTAGATCTTTCTGAGATGTACTAACTAGAAATGCAATATTTTTATCCTCTCCTTCCATTTACTCCTTAAAAAGAAGGTATCTCATTCTGAAGCCTAATTTAGACAATGCACAAATTTTATTCTCTTTCTGCAGCCATGAAGAGGGATGGTGAGGTGTTGAGGTACACTATTCTGCTAAATATTTGAGGTTTCTAAGAAAATAGAAATATTAGACAGTAAGCTGTCTGAAGCAAATTAACAACAGAAAGACAAAATTATACCCATGAATCGGGAAAAGAAGAGAATTTATGTACGCATGATCCCTAATAAGGTGGAACAGACATTGTCCAACCTGCTAAATAAGCATTTGTGTCCACATATGAGGCTAAACAATAAAATCCAGCTCTGAGCCAGGGCTTTGCCCACCAAATTTCAAATTATTTTGTCATAGCGGAAATGAAAGGTTTATGTTGCACTTTCCTCTCAGCTTATCTGTGCCATGTCTGGTCATTGAAGTTCTTTGCTCATTTGCATGATTTTTCATTCACCTTGGAATTTATTGTGGTAGGACTGCATCTGAGACTTGGCTAGCAGCCAGAGCCTACTTCTTCATTCCCTCTTTATAGCTAATATAATATGAAAGTCACTAACAAAAAGACTTTCATGTCAAATTACAGTAAAAAAAAAAACTTTAATTGCCTAATAGGATTTTAAATTCTTATCATACTGGTCACTTTGTGTAAGTAGAAAAATTTGAAAAGAAAGACTTAGTTGATGTTTTCTTCAAATACTCTCTGTGCGTTGTAAGTTTTTTTATAAGCTGTGATACACTGCTACTCTTTCACTACAGAGATGACACAGGGCCATGGATCACAGTTATAAAGCCCTTCTCTTCTGTTCCCATCCCCTTGGACTTAATATCGTATCAAAATTGCTAGCTAAGGTTTTTGCATATTGAGAAACACTACTGTTTGATGTAGATGTCAGGCCTATTTTCTGCACTTAAAGGAATATAGGTTTGTATGTGTATATATATATATATATGATGAGTAGATCTACACATATTCAACTCTAACCATAAAGATATGTGTGTGTATCCATATAGCTATATGTAAATGTATGTATATACTTTTACCTTTGGTAATATTAAACTTCTAACTGTATTCAGGGATAAATAATGCTAAAGTTATTAAACTTGCTATTATATCAATAACACAGAGCTGCAGTTCTGCCCAGACTAGTTTTGTGCCCAGCAGGAGTAAGCAGCTCCATTACACCTCTGTAATGGCTGTTTTCCTCCCCACCACCTCCATACCTCTCCTTCTTATTTCTGAGGCTTCTCTAGGCAGATGTTTTGGTAAGGAGAAGACAAAGACAGGCTTTGATACCTCTGCTTGTGCTCACACACTCACACTCTTCCCTTGCTCCACTAAAGGCTCAGACAGGTATACATGCTCTCAGGGAGCAGAACTGTGGGAAGAGGGAGTGTTACAATGGCAATCTAAACTCTCAAATGGTGGGTCATTCCTGATTATCATTGCAACAAATTATCACAGTTTAATTATGTACCTTAATAATTTCTGATAGCATTGGTCTTTCCCTGGTAACACCAGCAACAGCAAAGATAGACTTCACATAGCATCAGCTAACACTGGTACATAAGCTGCACATGATGCATGTCAGTAGAAATAAACAGAAACCAAATTAACCCTCAATTATATTTTTTTTTCATCTAAATCAGGCCCCTTATTCCAAATTTGCATCCTCTTCTTCTGTGTTGGACAAACTAGAACACTTACACTAGAAACTTAAGGCTTCATTTTAAACTTTTCAGTTGAAATTCATTATTAAAAGTACCAGATATTAGCCATAGCCATAGAAGCGCATATTCTTTTTTTATGTGGTTCAAACTGTTGATGTAAGCTCTCATGTGGTACTAGTACAAGTAGTGGTGTATCCGAATAGTGTCTCAGAGAACCCAGATGTACCAGCCATTGAAGTTACCCATTGAAAGAGCCTTTCTCAGGCACTGGAGGAAGGTCAATGTCCTTGGGTTACAACCTAATGATTAGTAAAGAGACGTCCTAGATTGTTTACAGGTAGATGCAGCTTCCTCCAGTCACCGTTGCCATTGGTGGTTGCCAAATGGACAAGGATGTCACAGAAAGAGATGCACCTTCTGGATCTCTCTTTAATCTGCTATTTAGCTGAATGAAATTAAGATTTTTTTTTGGCAATATATTAGGGTTGAATTTCAGATTAGTACTGGATTAGCAATTGGCATGTAGATTTTGACAGAAATTTGCCATAAGAAAAAGTTCAAAATCAGATCTTACCTAATTTTATCTGTGCATATAAAGCTGCATCCTTTAGAACAGGAAAAGTGATTTTACTGTTATTTCCTGGTAAACTTCCTTAATGAAACACTCAGAGAGCAAAACAGCTCTTCTCAGGTGGAAATCATATCTTCTGAGATCCAAAGAAATACACAGGCTTTTCTCTCATAAAGTCCTTATTCCTTGACAAATCAGAAGTGGGAGTATACTTGTGCACATCTAGAAGAAGAGTTATAACTACAGTTCTGACTGCATATTTATGAACACCTCAGTGCTCTGCCCCTCAATCTGCCAACCTTGGATTTGGGCCAACCTCATGTATATATATTAATTTTTTTAAGGGGATATATAGGCTCTAAATTATTTTAAATCTCTACAGAAACTCATCAAGTTGTTCACTGGATATATATTCAGAGTGATAGACTATTTCCCTAATGAACAAGATCTTCCATTTTACATAAATAATTTCTGTCATTTCAGAGAAATTTCTTCCCCAAAATAAGCAGAAATAAAAAAAAATGGCATATCTTTGACTCCATAAAGGCATCCATTTGCTCCCAGGTACATTGCAAACAATTTGAGGGGCATTATTCCTTCTGTGTGTCTGGACTTAATTTCTAGTATCCTATTCAAAAGTTAAAAAATGTCTTTTTATCAACTCAAATGAAGGAGTTGCTTGAGTTTTAGTAATGACACATTTTTTAGTAGGTGGCCCCATAACTCATGAAGCTCTGTGAAAGCTTCTTTCTTCCCCAGCATCCCATCAGTATACTGACATTTGCAAATCATTGATCTAAGCAACAATTAATTTAAATTAAATTAAAAAGTACAGAAAAGCAGGCAAGAAAAATAAATACTACAGTATAGGAAAGATTGAATGCATTTAAAAGCCCTGGAGATCCTCAGACTAAAATGACACACACACAAAGTAAATCCCAGCTGCTATTGTGAGCTAGTAATGAAAACCAAATCTGACGACAAAATCTCTAAACCAGAAGCTACAGTAGATACAATTTAGTATTATACTTCTCACTCATTTTTCCCCTTTAAATTTAACATGTTTCACTAGAAAACTGTTACAGTACCATGATGGGCTGAAATGAAAGCACTATGTTATAGTGATATGTACCTACAATAATATCCAATATAAAATGTTGAAGTTATATTGTAGCATGATTAGCTTGGGTAACAGTGAGCATTCTCTTACCGGCAATAAAAGATAAGGCTGCCATGAACAGTTCTGCTTATTTGCCTTCTAATTTTACCACAGAATAATGGAAGCCAGGGACAGAAAGGCCCTGTTGGGCTGCCTAGTTTATGTTGCTGCCAATGAAGAATTGGTCACTACAGTATATTTTTTAGTACTGATGATTCTTCTGCAACTTCCTTTTGGAGTGCCTTCTATATTATCAGACATATCAGCGTGAGAAAGTTTTTGATGCTTTTCAGCCTACATCTGTCTGTTCTTAATTCCATCCTATTAATCACAGTCATAACCCCTTACATCTCTGTAAATATTTTCTCTTGTTCTTGATGTGAACTTCCACGGACACGTAAAACACTTGCTTTTCTGTAATGTCAAACCTTATTCAGTGTTATCAAGTCTTCCTGACTAATTTAAACTTCTAATAAAATAATTTAAAAAATGTTAAGAGTTTCCCAGATAAGAACAGACATGTGCTGTCTGGTTAAGAAGTAGGGAACTGTTTGATCTATCCCGCTGCAGTATAAGACTTTCCCTGTCTGTTGGGGGTGCCTTTTCAAGATCCAGCATCCCAATTTGCCTTCATGCGTTTACTTGCTGGCTTAGCTATCTTTAGCTACCTTAATGGTTCAGCAGGTCTCTGAGAATTTCCTCCTGTGTTCAGGAACCTCTAGGAGCAGAAGTCAAAGTACAAGGTAGCTCACTAGTTGAGTCTGGCTGCTGGAGCAGAACATCATCAAGAGCAGAATTCTAACTATACTTGCCCAAATGTTAATAATTTCCAGCACCCATAATAACCCTACACAGAACTGTTCAAATATTTTCGAACATTGCATATGCTTTTAAAATGTTTTATTTATTTTTAAAAAAGAGGATATATGTAATAGTTATGAAAAGAGATGGTACTTTTGTCAAAATTTGCAGAGAAACAAAGAATCAATCATTTCCAAACATTTAATTGCATCAAGTGTCCAGCCTATGTCTGAGCCAGTTTTGTAGACTTAAACACATTCTGGTGGTATTATTTTCTGCCACAACTGCTCCATTAGTTTATCCTGTTTACTGACTATTTTATTTTCATTTTTATGGGTTTTGGTTCTTGTGAAAGGTTAGAAGGGTAGACACAAGGTTTAAGAACCTTAAACATTTGTTTAAATTACAGATTTCGAAATTAAGAAAAACAAAAATACAGCCAAAAAAAAAAAAAAATGCGTGAGAGCCATTTTAGAGGTTAACTCAGCTCCACCTCTGTAGGGAGACGCTCCCTAGCTGCTGCTGGCTGGATAAGTGGCTGCCACACTACCACTTTAACCACTGCTGTAGGAGCTTTGATGTTGCCAGAGAAGGCATTACGGAAACCTGGGCCTGCAAAATCCTGAATCCAGGAAATCTCAAATCTTTGGCTATTTCACATTTTATGACTTCCATATTTCACACTATGATTTTCAAGGGGCTTTTTAAAACAGATTCATTAGAAACACAGAGGAGGGTGAGAGGGTCAGCTTTTGCATTTCAAAATAAAAAGGGCAGCAAAGGGTCAAGCCCTACTGTTCTCAAGCCACTGAAACATATGACCACCAAAGGAAGAAAGAGACATAAGGAAAATATGGAAGCCCTTGATCCTTTTTGTTTGCATTTTCCACCTTTAACATTGCTTCCTTGAGTGAATATTGGTTTAAATTGTCCATGAAGCATTTCCAAAGAGCCATGTCTTAAATTTTCTGCTTACATTATAGAAATGAGGGTGGTGCCATCATGTCAGTCCTGAGAGTCATCATTCTTTCTGAGCTGGATATTTACTTCATACACTGACTTGCTGAAAGCTACTGCAGAAGTCCTTCTCCAGCAAAAACCAGCAAATATGGCAGATCTAGGTCTCCAATTGAATCAAGTTGTCAGGCTCCCTATCAACACTCAGGAAAGACTGAGCAAAAGTGTAAAAGAGAGCAAAAAGAAAGAAAGAAAGAAGGAAAAATGCGGAAAGAAGGGAGGAAAGAAAGAACAAGGAAGAGTGAGAGAGATGAAGGGTGGGAGGGAAGAAGAGAGAAGGAGACAGAAAGAAAGAGTGTAAAAAAGAAGTCAGGAAACAAAGACTTCCAGACAGGTTTGGGGAGGGGGCTCAGTACTGAGCGTAAGTTTTATCTGCACATGAAATATTTCAAGGCCGTTCTGCTGGTGAAAAGAAAAAGGTGCCATTCCTCAAATATTACTCTGCTTACGGAGGGAAAAGCGTATCTGTTCAGTCATTTTTATATGTTTCCTACCTGAGACAGTACCAGATGGTGCCCTGTAGTCTCAGGTTAATCACTGTGTGAGAGACCTGGGCTGGGAGCCAGACCCACTTCACAGTCAACTGTGAGAACAAGCGATGCTGAACCTTACCTAAGATTCACAAGCAGAGCCCTTGCATTTTAAGCAAGCATCTGGTATGACATTTCATATTTATCTGCTATAAGGGTTCAAACTGAGCCAGAATCTGGCATTACACCATGTCAGTCTTCTGTGGTATATTTATCAATTTCTGCAGAATGAAAACTTTCATGAGAAAGAAATCTTGTGGTGTTACTGTTCAGGATGAGAGTGTTCCAGACAGGTAGCAATGCAGGGCTGAATCTCCAAATAAACAGACTGAAACAGTGCTTTTGGGAAGCAACTGTCCCTTTACCGAGCCACACAAATACAAAGCGTGATATTGCTGCAATTCTATTTTCTAAGGGCTTGAACACATGAAGGGACTCCCCACAAATTCATTTTGCAGTAAAGAGAAAATTGCTTTTGGATCTACCACTCTGTGACTGCAGAGTCCTACTGCTCCCATGAAATGGGACTTTGAATGATTTAATCTGCTGCTGAAGTGCACAGTCAGGATAGAGTTATGTGTGTGCATTCTGAAGGCATAGGAGCGACAGTGAGATGGTTCAGCATTTAACTCTAAGGAAAGGGGAACATTTTCCTTTCACATCAATAGGATGTTGACTATGACGAACAGTGATATTTTTGGCCAACAGCATTTGCTGTATCACCAATGACAAAAAAAAAACAAAACACTAGGCTTTTCTGAGATATTGGAAGTGGATTGCTGAAGAACTGAGAAAAATATCAGCAGCTTCTCTCCTACGCACGCATGCACTCACACTCTAATATGAATTTATCCAAGCAAAGAATGAGATCTTATAGCAGCCTTCCAGTACCTGAAGGGGGCCTACAGGAGGGATGGGGAGGGACTCTTTATCAGGGAGTGTAGTGAGAGGACAAGGGGTAACGGGTATAAGCTGAAAGAGGGTAGATTTAGACTAGACATTAGGAATAAGTTTTCCACTATGAGGGTGGTGAGACACTGGAACAGGCTGCCCAGAGAAGCTGTGGATGCCCCACCCCTGGAGGTGTTCAAGGCCAGGCTGGATGAGGCTTTGAGCAACCTGGTCTAGTGGGAGGTGTCTCTGCCCATGGCAGCGGGTTGGAACTCGGTGATCTTTAAGGTCCCTTCCAGCCCTAACCACTCTATGATTCTATGATTATAATTTAAAGATAACGCCCTTTCCCCAGTACTCACTCTCAGTGTATGATTATCCAGTGGAATTCCAAAGCCGAAGAAGTTTAGTAAAAGAGTACTTTACATCACTGAAATGATGCACAGACCTGAAACACTTAATTTCCTTCACTGAAATTTTTATTACACTATTTTTATTTAGAAATATATATAACCTTTATTTTTTCTTTTTTTTTTTTCTTTTTAGTATTTAGGAATAAAGTGTGATTTTGCTTTCTTTGAGATCAAGTTCAAATCCTAAATTGTGTCTTTACCTTATATGAGAATGCCACAGAAATTGAAGGGTCTGCAGTACCAAGTGTTCTGCAGAAATGATTGGAGTTGAGCTTTTCAATTTATACCTCATCTAATAAAATCCTCATACTGTTTCCACCCAGTATCCCTATTAGGCAGAACCCCATGTTGAAGAAAGTAGAACTAAACTATCTTGAAAGAAAAGCTGCCACAAGAATTATCTTTTTTTTAATTAGAATTAGATGTTCATTGCTACACTTCTTCAGCTGTGCAACATTTTCCCATCTCGTCCTTGCTCCTTTTAGGGTGTCTGCTGTGTATGGTTTCATACAAAATAACACTTCTTATGGAGCTCACAGACAGGTGGTCATCTGTTTTAGCAGATTACAATCTGGACCAAAGATTTGATGTAAGTATGCATAAATAGAAATACATACATATGTATATATTTATCTATTTATGTATGTCTGTATGTATTAAACAAATAGATTAAAATCCCCTCAAACACTTTTTCCTACTATAATTTCACTATTATGAAAGACACTCTTAAAATGTTGCCATAATTTTTGATAACAGCTACTTATCACGTTTTATAATATATATTTTGTTGTGCTAGTTTTTTCTGGGATGGAGTTAATTGTCTTCATAGTAGCTACTACGGGGTTAAATTTTGGATTTGTGCTGAAAACAGTGTTGATAATACAGGGTTGTTTTTGTTATTCCTGAGCAGTGCTTACACAGTATCAAAGCTTTTTCTGCTTCTCACACCACCCCACCAGTGAGAAGACTGGGGGTGCACAAGAAGTTGGGATGGGATCACTGCTGGGACATATGACCTCAACTGGAAAAAGAGATATTTCACACCACAAAACATCATGCTCAGCAAATAAAGCTGGGGGAAGAAGAAGGAAGGAGGGGACATTTGGAGTGATAGCACTTGTCTTCCCAAGTAACCATTACATGTGATGGAGCCCTGCCTTCCTGGAGATGGCTCTAAACACGTACCTGCCGATGGGAAGCAGTGAATGAATTCCTTGTTTTGCTTTGCTTGCACTCACAGTTTTTGCTTTTCCTATTAAACTGTCTATCTCAACTCACAAGTTTTCTCACTTTTACTCTTCCGATTCTCTCCCCCATTGCAACCAGGTGGAGTGAGCCAGGAGTTGTGTGGTGCTTATCACCTGCTGGGGTTAAACCACAACATTCATTCACTGTCTTGCACAGATTACAACTTTTGAAAAGTAGATAATTAATTATTAAAAAATAACCTGAGCACATGGCAGAGATTTAAAATAGGCAAAAGAACTATAATATTAATGGAGATATTGCAATCAGAATGGAGACCCCATTATGTTAAGTGCTGTACAGTCAGAGTCACAGACAGACCCAGCTCTGCAGTGCTTGTGGGGTAATTAGCAATAACAATAGAACACGACTTATTTTCATTGATATTGGGACACTCAGGGCCCACTCAGACTCCCACCAAGCTTAGTTGTAAGACTCCCACTAAAATTAATAGGCATTGAAGCAGGTCTCCACTGTGAATTAACTAACTCTGTGAACTATCAAGAACATAAGCAAGCACAATGTGAAGAAGGCAAGAAAAAAAAGAAAAAGTAGAAATAGTTCTAGAGTATTGTAGAACATACTTTGTTCATTTATTTTGACAAGGCTAGTTTAAATAATTTATGAAACTTCATAGAAACACTAATGAATTTAGCGTTCAAGTAATGAAGACAATGTCGGGTCTTCATTATAAAATTCTGCCACTAAGTCTTTGATTAAAAGATTAAAAGAGTTTAACCCTCCATTTAATTTATTTCTTTATTTTGATAAGTTCATTATGTTTGCAGATTAGTACATTGAAAATTTCCTATAGTAACTGATTGCCCCCGGGTGTGTAACATGAGACACCACAAGACTACATCCAACACATCATTTTATATGCGTACAATGAACACTTGCTACTCAACTGGAGTCAGGAAGAAAGAACCAGATGTCTAAATGTCTTTAAAAAGTCATATTTCCAACAGTGTTTCCAAGTGAATAAGCTGCACCTTTTCTCTCTCTCCTACTGGTCCCAAACCCTGCATTCCCATATGCACATAGAAATGGGTAGGTAGGGCAACAGTGTTGGTTAAATCAATAACCTGGTGCTATGAGTGTAGAGGGCTTCAGTCTGCTATGGCTAAATAGACTGAAACTCTTCCCTGGGTTTGGACGACAACCCAAATGCATTTGCACTAAACAGTCAGTACTTCCAAGGGAGCTAATGTGTTAACTGGGATAGCATCTGCTCACAAGCACATCTGTAATGATGACTTTAAGTTTCTAATAAGTGAAAGAACTGTAAAAGTAAATGATCCATACATGTTCTTGAAGGAACCCTGCTGTCATTAAGATCAGCCTCTGCATGGATACATCAATAGTATAGTTACAAATTCTGTTGCAGATCACTTCATCTTCTAGGTTATATGATAAAGACAGAACTTATCCTGGAGTGCAGGATAAAATGATTTCACAGAGGAAGCCATCATCCATCTAGATTTCTAAGGGGGATAAAAAAAAAGGAGAAAGAAAATCCCTGTAGCTTTGTAATCCACTGTTTTAATAGTTCTAATTATGTGCATACAGAAATTATATTAACAAGCTATTTCTGTACATAATCATAAGATTCTAACTTAGCCTTACTAAACAGTAGTCCCTGTATATGACTGGTGTATTTTGATCACATGGTTGATTAGATTTCAATAGGGAAAATATATTTTGACAAATCTAGGGGTTGGCCATTACTGAATGGGTCTCAAAAGATCTATAGAAAAAATAAGACGTAGACAATTTCTTTTTTAACCTGGAAAACTTTTATCTTAGGACTTCTTATAAATTTAGTAATTTTATAATTTATGGATTTTTTTAATTTCAGTTGATCTTTTGCTTATATGGATTTTTCCTATTTAGATATTATATTTTCAGCATACTGCTATAGTAACATCCTACTGGCCCTCCCAGTCACATTACAGTAGTTAAAATCCGGTTTTTATTTTTTAAAACATTAGGAATCTTCCTCTCACTAAATTTTCATACTTTTAATCTCTGTTTTTGTTTTAATGCAATGGTTGTCATTTATGATATTTATGACATTTTAAACAGCTGCTGTTAAATGTGTCAATCTCTTACTATGACCATAAACTTCTATAGTCAGGCAAAATTATGACAAGCTGCCATAAAATGAAGATAGAGACATATTGTCGAAGTAAAGGCTTTGTTGGTTTCATATGGGGCATCTAATTGTAACTACTCTCAAACCTGCTGCAGCTTGCTATATCATAAAGCAAGGTCTGATTCTGCATCTGGTAGGAGAATTAGCAGGCAAGTGTTGATGTGAGCATTCTACTTGAATTCAGTAGGACTACAGTATTTGCTTTGGATGGGATTCAAGTCACCTAACAGCAACCATTGAAAAGTTAAACTCCTAGTCTAAGTTGTCTAGACTCCCACAAGTGGCAGTGAAAAGTTGAGCACAGATGCATGGGGATTCTTCACACCCTGAAATAGTTGTCTAATATAGGCCAGCTGAATGCTCATTTGAGATGTTTTCAGTCTCCATTGACTGCTGAGGGGGTCTTCACAAAACCATTTGCCTGAAATTTCCACATTCAAAACTGGCAGTCATTAAGTCTCAGGGCCTCTATCTACTGCTAATAATACTACAGAAATAGACATATTATTATGAGAGGGCTTGAGGCGTCAGCTTTATTGTTTATCCCAGATCTCCAGAGAGAGAAGAGATGCATCATGCACAGTCCCTTTTGACATCTACTAATACCTTAATTGATTTTGCTAATTTTACATCTTCAATTATTACATCAATGAAACTAACCAACAACAAAAGAATACAGTTACAAAATCAGATCTGAAATACCATGTAATCTCTCTCTAGTTGTGTGAGTGAGAGGAGATGCATATATCTGCACCTTCAGGGAGGAACATTCCCTTTGACTATAAGACATCAAGATCGCAATTAGGCTTTGTGTTGTATATAGCCATACACTGGGAACCAACAGGCTGTCTTAAGATCTGTGATAAAGATATGATAACTCCAAAATATACAAATAAATGCACACATTGCATTTTACAACACAGCACCCTACACAGAACTGGACTAGGAACTGTTCTGCTTTGAAAATCACTGAGATTTCAAAATTTTTTGCATTATTTTGAAGAAAAAAAGAGAGGGGCTCTCCTATGAAAGCAAATTGCAAAAACACAAATTGCTGTGATCACTGCAGAACACTTGCTCTAAACAGGGATCCTGAAGATTTGTTTCCCCTTTTGTGAATTAGTGCGTTAACCATTCCAATGTCTTTCATTTTCAGAGTTTGAGCAGACTCCTGTCCTGAAGCTCCTAACTGATTTCTGGTGACAGGGAATGCACGTAGCATTCCCTCAGATTTCTGCTTTCAGTGGCTCATATGCTGTAACAGACTTGCTGTCAGGCAGACAGGGACACTGGAAAAGGCATTTTAGCCTCCTGCCCACCATCACTGGTTATCGTAGCAAATGTGTGTGTGAGTGCCGGGAGGTTTCCATTTCTGAAGCTCTTAGTTCATTTTCAAACATGATGTTTAACACTGACAAGTTCTATGAATTGTGATGTTGCATGCAGTTGGGACTTGCTTTTTTATTTACTAAAATACCTTTCTTCCTGTGTCACACACAAATAGGAAGGGACAAGCCTGGCAAAGCTGGCCTTATAGATTTAAGTAACCAGTGACCAAGTGGTTGCTGCTTGTCTATTCATTGCTGAAAGAACTCATGCCTCCTGAGAGGTGAATCCAATCTCAATTCCAGCTCTATTTTTTTAGCTCAAAAATAGGCCCATTTACTACCCTCCAAGGACTGTGAGATAAGCATTAACACAGGAGCACAGTATTTTTAATACAGCTAATTTTTACCTCTGGATCAGAAAGCACTGTAAATGTTTACGTTTGGTCTAATGTGGAATATCTTAGTACAGCCAGTGTCTTATAATCCTCACTAACATTTTTCAGTGTACTGGAAATCTACTTGTATCAAACTAATTATTTTAGGGAAAAAATGTCTGCTTTCCACTCCATCAGAATGCAGATATAACTGAAAATTACAAAAAAGCTATGAGCCTGTAGAGTAGAAAATAATATACAGCTTTATTTGATATAATCCTCAACTTTTAAAACACAGTCAATTCTATTTCTTTTATTTTAACATTTAAATCATATTTTTTTCTTTCTTGAAAGAACTTCATTTGAGGTCACTTCATTTAAGAGTCTGTTGTCTTTTTTCAGCTTTTAAAAAACATTTTTTTCCTAAAGGCTGACATTTAAATCTCTAAAACTAAAATTACAATAGGTTTTTTCATATCCACATAACATGTTATCTCAGAAGAGGTTCTGCTGTAATACAATGCAATATGCATTTATTAAGAGGCCATTATGATCATTTATTTTGTGAAGAGATGATGAACCCTCTGCTACAATCACATTTTTTATACATCACTAAAAAGAATAACCAAAAACAATCTTACTTTAGGACACAAAGTGATTATGTGACGTTTATTACAGAGACACTTTTAAAATTACTTTAGGGTAACCTTTGTGTTCCTTCCTTATCACTAGATGACAGCAGCAACTTCATACACCAGAAAATGGTGTGAGGCACATGTACATAAGGGAAGACCAAGACTGTTTGATCTGACTAGATGGAAACCTTCCCAAAACCGATCAAGAGGAAGATAACAGAAAATGGGGCTGCTGCAGCCAGTGTCATTAGCCCCTAACAAAACCAGTATATAATTCAGTGCAAAGGAACATTAAGGTGAGATCATCTCAGCAATAGCCGTGCAAGAAGGATTATGCAACAGTGAATTTCCCTCCACGTACCCCAGGAAAGATGCGGGAGGTGTGTGGGAAGTGGGGGGAACAGGTCAGAGGAAGAATGTAACAGAGCAGCAATAGCAAAGTGATGACAAAAAGCATTCGTCTTGCTGCAGTTTTAGCTTTTAACAGCCTACTGAAAAGTTTGTTTTGTTTGCTTATTTGTTATTCCCCTTCTCCAGAGGCTTTATTTCCTCAGATGGCTCCTGAGGCAAGACAGGACTCTGCAGAATCACTCCACCTGTGGTGGGTCTCATCTCCCCTAACTGTTACCATCTGAAAGCTCAGTGTTTCATTTCAGTTAGCCAGCTAGGTTTCCTTGCTACATACTTCCTATGGCAGTTCATTTCCTTCTAGGTAACTAAAATACCCCAAATTAATTACTCTGTACTGGTGCCTGTTAAAGGGAGCCTACCTAACTAGACAGGGCACCTGGATGTGAGACAGAGCCTGCCCATACTGCCAAGGAGGAGATTGGTGGTGCACCACGGCAGAGAAAGGCACAAATGGCCCTGGATATCTCTATGATCTCAGACCAAAGTATGTCCAAGCTGAATGTGACAAATTCCAGGCAAATGAAGGAACTTTACAGATATTTCACTTACATCCTCTTGTTGAGAGCTGCACCACGGGACAGAACAATTTGGTCTGTATTTACCATACCACATCTGTTCATGAACCACGCAGGGGACATACTCAGGACTGAGTTTCACATTTGAAAATTTCTCTGGCACAGATATACATATGTTGAAATTTATCATGGACCTTACTACTGAAAAAAATATATTTTGCCTTAGAGGCTGCCCTCATTTTTGGTGATATACCTTCATTTGCCTTGCAGGCTGCAGCAGAAAGTTTTTTTGATGTAATATAGAGCTAAACACAAAAAATGCAAGTAAATTCATTTTTGGATGCATATATTTACAAAACAAGTACAGGATGTTTAGCATCTTCCCCTTTGGCTTTATTTATAAGGCATTCATTCTCTCTCCACAGGTGAATGAAAACCAAGAGTCTCACACAACCTGTTTACAAATATGTCCTGGTTTTATCTATGATTGCTTCACAGCGCTGCTGTGCTTCTCTGATGTGCTGGGTTTCAGTCACAGTTCTGATATAAGCAACACATTACTTTCCCAACCAAAGAAAATGTAATTTAAGCAAACTTGTCAACAGTAAGGCCCAGCAGGCAGGCAAAGCAAGGAATCCAAAAGAAGGTTAGATTTCCTGGTATTTCTCTGCTAGCAGAGAAGATTAGAAGATAACACCTCTCATTTGGAAGAAATGAATCAAATCTGATAAGTGCAATGCATCCTCAAAAGTTTATGGTGAGAGGGAGGTATTCGCTCATCATAAAACTAGTGCTTGTAATAAAAGCTGTGTGGAAGTGATGTGCTTCATAGCACAGTACACATGGTGCTGCTCCACGGCTTGAAAGTCAGCCTTGGGCTTTTTGTGCAAAATGTTTTTTTTAAATCTTACAGCCATAGTCCTGTAAAGCCTGCTCTTTCTTCATCTCTCACCTGCCTCTTCTCCCTATCTGCTTGTTTAATTCACTGGATGGGGTGATGTTGTTTGTTTTTCTGTTTCTTGCTGGGACCAAATTATCAATCTACCTGTCACCCACTCAATAAAAAAAGACAATGAATACCAGACAGAAGCCACCACATATTAATTCATACTTGCCTCCAGAAATAGAGATAATCTAGCCTTTTTTCCCCTCTCAGAAATAATTTGCCTTGTCAACATAACAAACATTAATTAGAACTCCCTAAACTTTAGCAGAAGCATTAATTTTGTGTTCTAGAAATCTACAGTTACAGGCTTCATAAAAAGAAACCTTCATGAGATGGTTCAGTTGTTTCTCAAGTACTGGGAATTTTTTATTGACGCCAAAGTTATCTGATGTCTGTTTTACTATGACCCTTTGTGAGTGTCTGAAGTGTTCAAACCACCATTCACCTTGTGTCTTAATGCTGTGTTACTGTAGCAAGTGTAAGAGTGTACATAGTCTCTGTTGAATCTGGACAACTAATGCATTTTGCATTTTGAGACAATGAATGATGCTATAAGGAGGAAAAAAATAGACTGACTTATATTGTCTCCTTTTCACTGCTTAGAGTGAAAGGCCCCTTTCCAAGCCACTGGCTCAAACCCTGAGCCTTTCCTGATGCAAGTCTCCTCCTACGCACTGACTAGTCCAGCTTAAAGTTTGCTAGCAAATGACACATACACATAAATGCATACAGGATTGTATTTATGGGGGGAAGATGAACATACCCAGATCTTTCCAGCTGCTGGCATTTAGATCTCACACACACATGTGCAACCTTGCCTCTCCAATTCCTGACACATAGATCTGTAAGTCCCTTCAGTTCAGCCTTATTCCAGCTGCTGGCATACAGACCCTGCAGCATTAACACAGGGATAGGGAGTGAGTTTGCACAGAAAAAAATGGTTAAAAGGATTTAATATGAAGATAGGCAGCTGGTCCCTTTATCCCCTTCCTCTCCATTTCCCTGTGCTAGTTTCTTCCCAGTCTACCCTGATCCTTCCCTTTTCCCAATGTTGTCCTTTCCCCTAAACACCCTGTGAAGACTTTTACAAAATATCACAAGCTCGCTTTAATATCTGATAACATTGATGTTAGTCTGATAACACTGATGTTAGTTTTGTTCTTCGCTTCTTATCAGTTACAAGTCCAGATTGACCTCTTCTAAACTATCTTGTTGAGCTATTGGAGTGGGTACAGAGGAGGGCCATGAAGGTGATCAGAGGGCTGGAGCACCTCTCCTATGAGGACAGGCTGAGAGAGTTGGGGTTGTTCAGTCTGGAGAAGAGAAGGCTGTAGGGAAACCTTATAGCAGCCTTCCAGTACCTGAAGGGGGCCTATAGGAGAGATGGGGAGGGACTTTTTACAAGTGCATGTAGTGACAGGATGAGGGGTAATGTATTTAAACTGGAAGAGGGCAGATTTAGACTAGACATTAGGAAGAAATTCTTTGCTGTGAGGGTGATGAGACACGGGAACAGGTTGTCTTGGGAAGTTGTGGTGGAGGTTTTCAAGGCCAGGTTGGATGAGGCTTTGAGCAACCTGGTCTAGTGGGAGGTGTCCCCTCCCATGCCAGGGGGGTTGAACTAGATGATCTTTAAGGTCCCTTCCAACCCAAACCATTCTATGATTCTATGAATCTATGATCTCCGAGTGGTGCTTTTAGTGGCTGAAGTGTTCTGGTCTTTGTTGTTGTCTTTGCTGTCACTTTCCTAGATACAAACTTTTATTTGTACTGAAGAGTCCTTAAACAGGCAATTCCGTGATTGAGTTGCTCTCTAACTCCACATACCTTTACAGCTTTATTTACCTCTATGTTTTAGAGGAATCCCTGGCCATCTAGAATGGGCAAGACAATGGCGCTTCTTTGAGGAACACTCTGTATACTATAGGCAGAGAAATTTCTCCTTAATGTGTCCAAGCTATAAGCTTTGAATGCTTATACAGTTTGGTTATGTGCAGAAGAGGTCAGACTGGCAGCTTTCTGCATCCACGAAGGCTGTGCTCTCCTTCAGTTGCTGCACCTGACTGAGCTGCAGACATTGCGTTCCTGCAGCACCAGAGCATGATCCCTTGACACACGGGGCTGGTTTCCCCGTGCAACCCCACAGCCCACGCAGCAGCTGCAAGTAAGGAAACTGTCTCTGTGGTCTCACTGCTCCCTCTTTTGGAGTTTAACAGGAAAAAAATATTGTGGCAGAAGAAATCAGGTGGAGGCAGAAGAAGGGGAGAAGGTGTGAGGAGAGCAGGTGTAGATGGCCAGAGCAGGATCCAGGAACAGAGGAGCAAGATCCAGGAACAAAGCACACTGAAAGAAGAGACTGGGACACAGAGATAAAACAAATTAGGGCTTGCACGGAATGGCAACAAGGAGAGAAAAAGAAGACTATGGGGGGGGGGAGGGGGCAAGCCTGTGGCAGATAAAAAGGACGATGGCAGGTGAAAGGGCTGAAGCTGGATTAAAAGCTGAAGAAGAAAGAGAGAAATATTTAGTTTTATAGCAGTCTAAATTAGGAATTTGAGCAGAGAGGGACTAGAAAGGAGACTAAGGGGTCATAAGAGACTAAAATCACTAGGATGACTTCCCCACTTCAGTCTGGAATTACATCCCTTACTTTCAGTCTCAGCAGTACTGTCTAAGAAACAGCTGAATAATTCAGTGCACTGGTAAAATCCAGTGAAATCTGTTCTCATGGTTGATTCACATGCAATGTAACAAGGTTGCACAGTTACTCGTCAACACTAGATCTATGAAAAACTTTCTTAATAATCTTTCAGTTTAAAATAATATGTCAGGAGTCCCACAGTCCAGTTAATAATGTGGGCAGTATTTGTTGCGGTCCTACTGTTAACCAGCCAAGGATTTTTATCTCTTTTCCCTAGCTAGAAATATTTATCTTGGACATATTTTTTTTCTTGTTTGTTTTTCTCTCTTACAAATACTTCCCTTGATGCCTTGCTGACCTTTTGAATTCCCTCCACCTCAGGAACTTTATTTTAGGAAGACAATCCTCTCAGACACCCCCTTATACAACCCTTTTCTCCTTCTAACCAAGTCTCTATAAATAGATCTATATTATCAACAGCAATTCATTCACTTTTACTATGAGCTACCTATTAAGTATGATTTTTCCTCAAGACTTTCTAAGGTGCCACAAGTAAATACTTGAAGTAAATGTCAAGCTGCCTTCCAAATTTCAAGAAAGGACCAGGGAAGATTTCAAGGACATTACAAGGACTATTACCTAATTGTATTTCATATGCCAACTACATAATGGTTGAGTTCTGCAAGTGAATCAGTAAGTTATCAGGAAGAAGCTTTGAATTTAGGTATAACTATTCTCATACATTTTCTTCTCACATTTTTTTTCCTTCCTGTTGGTTTAAGCCTGGTCTACATAAGGACTGTTTTGCAATGCAAATATATTGTAAGTGGCATGATTATTGTTATTTTTTGAACAACATAATTGATGCAGAAAGAAAAGCCCTGAAGAGCCAATCTAACATAATATGTGTACTTTGAGGTAACACAGTCCTCTGCCTCTCTAGGATTTTAGCTATATGTTACTGATGTAGGAGCACAGGCAGAAATAGTTTATTGTTTCATTATAGGTCAGATGGTAACTTCTTTACGGGTAAATATAGTCTTTGTGGTATCTCAGTGTTGAATATACATCTTGAAGTTTCATTTTATTAAGAGCAAAATAAAAAAGGCAAGAGCTGTTAAAAGAAAAGCCTATTCCTTTCACACCGGTAAGCATATAAAATTCATAGACTTTACTATAAATTTTTATTCAAAATTTGATTTTTCCTGTATTACTCGTGGTGGATACTTGTTTGTAAACTGAGAATGGTTCATTCTAATTCTTAAGATATACCCTCCCTTTGCTTAAGCTAAGATTTAGTCCACTGTCCTGTCTCAAACAAAGTATAGAGATTCTCCCACTAGTCAATTGAGAGAGATAAGCAACCCTAATAAAGTTAGATTAATCCTGCTTATTTTAGGAAGGAGTAAAGATGCCTCTCTCTGTTAATGACAGTGAGTGCATAATAATAATTCACTCTGATTAGACAACTGACTTCTAGAAGGCTAAAGTTAGATAAGATGAATCCTAACTTCAGACCTCCTG
Source organism: Syrrhaptes paradoxus (assembly GCA_013400615.1). NCBI lineage: Eukaryota > Metazoa > Chordata > Aves > Pterocliformes > Pteroclidae > Syrrhaptes > Syrrhaptes paradoxus. The sequence continues at coordinate 19,703 of VZTO01025716.1, forward strand.
CGTCTGTTATGTCATCTGAATCTCTTGCCAAGTTTCAAGCCAAGGATTAGAATGCTCTTTGAAAAGAAAAAAATTACTACTACATCACATTGTACAAGTTGACTTTTCATCTATACCCTCTCACAGGAAAACTCTCATTTTCCATTAAATTCTGCTCTGTCGTTTTCTTCTTTGTATAATGAAGCATAAAGAAGAGAAGGATACAGAGACAACCTGACCTGAAACTTTATTACATTTCCCTTTTGGTGGCATTTCACCTTAAGACCATTACAAAAACCAAACCAAAATTCTCTTTTATAGACTTTTACAAAACATTGTACAGATTTAAACATTAGGATTTTGCAGCAGCAAATACTGTTTATTTTTACTAGGAGATTGAAATGTTAAAAAAATGCAATTCTATAACTTTATTTAAATCTAATACCTCAAATATACATACAATATGGTAAATATTATAAAGCATTTTAAATCATAATGGGAATACTAGTAATAAATTTAAAAGCCATTACTCTGTAAATCTTTTTTTTTCACAGAAATTCCTCCCTTTGCTGCTACTAAATATTTGCATCTAAATGTGAGGCTTTGGCTTAGTTTTTACACTGCTCCACACTAATGCATTTTTGCAAACAAATTCCCCTAAGATATGTAAAACTATTGAAAACCACAACCCTCTTTTAGTTATCAGTGGTTCCCTGTCAAAATGGAAGGAAGATGATATTTCATCCTGTGCTCAGTTCCACTCAAATATTTAATCAATGATTTATTTGAGGGACGACAGCCCAAAGCTGGGAGGATCTGGAATGATGTTGAAGGGCAGGATTCAAGGATTCAGAATTACCTTGACAAATGGGATATACAGTGGGAAAAAGCTGAACACGGATAGATACAAAGTCCAAGCTAATACAAGATGGACAACACAAGATTTTTCTGGAAAAAGGGTTTGGGAATTACATTTAATCACAAGCTGAAGACAGAATAAGGTCAATGCTCTGACAACAGGTGAGGAGCTGGGAGGTTTTCAATAAAGTAAAGGTATCAGGAGACAAACAAAAGTCAAAGATAAGTACTAGTAAGTGTAGCAAGTGTACTAGAAATTTAAGCGTGAAGAGGTGACCAAGAAGAAATATAGATACACTGTCCAAAACTGCAGGAATGTGTTTAGGAAAGCCAAAGCCCACCTGGCGCTGAATCTGATGTGTGCTTTAAATGACAACAAGAAAATCTTCTACAGGTACATCAGTAGCAGAAGAAAGACCAGGGAACATGTGGGCTGCTGAAGTGGACAGAGGACATGGTGACTCACAATGTAGAAAAACCTCAGGCACTTAATGTCTTCTTCACCCTGGTCTTTACCAGTAAGATTTGCTCTCAGCAATCCCAGCTCCCTGTGACCAATGGGAAAGTCTAGAGCAAGGAAGACTTGCCTTTCCTGGAGGAGGATACTACTCAGGATCATTTAAGCAAACGACATACACAATTCCATAGGCCCCAATGGGATGTACCCACACCGACTTAGGGAGCTGGCTGCTATCATTGCAGGACCACCCACAATCATCTTTGAAAGGCTGTGGTGACTGAAGAAAGTTCCTTCGATGCTAGAGGGGAAAAAATGTCACTTTAATCTTCAAGAAGGGCAGGAAGGAGGAAGCTGGAAAACTACCACTTAATTAGCCTCACCTCAGGTGATTGAGGTGATTCTCATGTCTGAGAAGGTGATTAAGCAAATCCTCCTGGAAAGTATTTCAAAACATTTTCAGGACAAGAAGGTACTCAGGTGTAGTCAATGTAGACTTATGAAAGAGAAATCATGCCTGGTCAACTTTTTACAACAAAATTACTAGGTCAATGGATAATGTGTGAACAGCTGATACTGTTTATCTTGACTTTAGTAAAGGTTTTGACAGTCTTCCATACAATTCTTACTGTCAAGCTGAAGAATGGACAATGAGGTGGACTGAAAACAGGCTGAACTTCCAGGATTGAAGAGATGTGATCAGCAGCACAAAATCCAATCTAGTCAATATTGTTGTAAGCCAAGGGACAATACTTGGGTCAAGAACAGGTCAACTCCTCTTCATTAGTAAAATGAATGATGGGATCAAGTGCACCCCCAGGAAATTTGCAGAACATACAAAGCCAAGAGGACTGGTTGATACACCAGGTAGTTGTGACACCATTCAGAGGAGCCTTGATAAGATGGAGAAACAGGCAGGAGGGAATCTCATGAAGCTTAACATTGTGCATTGCTGGCAGGTCATGGGATGTGCTCCCTCCCCCTCTGCTCAGCCCTTGTGAGGTACTTCTGAAGTGCTGGGTTCAGCTCTGGACGTCCCAGTACAAGATAAATGTGGATGTATTGGAACAAGTGTAGCAAATGGCAGCAGACATGGTTGAAGGACTGGAGCATCTGGCATACAAAAAGGGGCTGAGAAAGTTGGGATTGTTTATCCTGGGGAAAAGAAGGCTCAGGTGGGATCTTATCCATGTGAATAAATACCTGATTGGTGTGAGTAAAGAAGTTGGAGGCAGACTTTTCTCAGTAGTGCTCTCTGACAAGATGAGAAGGAACAAACTGAAGTGTGAAACTGAAGTTCAGCTTAGACTGAAGGACACATTTTTTAACTGTGAGGGTGGCCAAGCACTCACACAGGTTGCCCAGAGAGGTTGTGGAATCTCCATCCTCAGAGATATTCAAAACCCGACTGGACATGGCCCTCAGCAATCTACTCTAGCTCACCCTGTCAAACTCAAACATTTTGTGATTCTGCAACTGTTAACTAATTGGAATGCTGCAGTACAAATTGGGTGAATTATGTCACATTGCATTTCACACTACACATTCTTATACTTCCTCTGAAGTAAAACATTCTATATTTTCTCACAGACATACTAGGATTTTCTTATTAATATTTATTTTTTATTATTTAGATAGCTGTTTGATTTTACTGCTGTTAATGTAATTTGGAGGAAAGCTTACAGGCTGATTTATTCTGTTACTTTGGTTCTAGTCCCGGAACCTTTTTTGCATTTTGACTTTCTAATTACTTGAAGAAATTAGGAGGTCATGACAAATCAATTGCAAAATTATAGCATGGTCCTTTTCTTATCCATGTAATTTTTTTGTTGTTTCATTATATTTTTTTATTTTTCTTTGATCTATTCTCCTTAATTGTCTCTGTCAAAGAACTAGTACATTGCCTGTGTACAAGTATTGAAGGGTATCAAAGCAGGTGGAGTTATATGATCTTAAAGGACAAAAATGCAGAACTAGGCACATTGTACTAAAGAAAATGCAGGCTAAATATTGCAGAAAAGTTCTCAAATATTTGTTTTTTTAGATTGTACTGACCAAAATAATTAAGTGGAAGGTTATTCACTTAATTGGTTTCAGACTATGCTGAGTACTACACCATAATAAAAAATAAAGTTTTGTGAGGTGTCTAGATGACATCAAGATATTTTTGTCAACCTATTAAATGGCCATTACTGGAAATTTTTGTCACTGAAAAACTATGTCTATAATGCCACAGTGCTAAAATACACTTGAGTTTGTCACAAGTTATCAAAAAGTAAAGCCAGTGTTAAGAAATAATTTTCATCTCAAAACTTTATAACTTCTCTAGTCTGTAGAAATATAAATAACTGGTTCACATGACACATCTGTTGTTTCAGAAGGCATTATGCAATGTCAGGATCAAAGGCTTCTGCAACTTTGCAGGGTTTTATTTATTCTGTGAATTATTGCTTTCCTTCCTATGTATTAGAATGAGCTATTTATCTGTATTCAACAAGAGAGCTATAAATACTGGTTCAATTGTTAAGTAGTTGCAAAGATTTATAGAACCAAGTAAGATAAATAATATCTGAAGCTTTCCTTCTAAATGATACTGCAGGTTAATGGCAGTGATAGTGCATAGACTACAGAAGCTTTTAAAATTATTTTATATCAGTGCTATATTATGAAAAAACATACCATCACTTTTGGAATACTTTAGTGGTTCCAGAGAATATATACTTTTCCTTTAAATATTCAGAGGAAAATGAGTTCTTAAATTCATGCTGGTTTACATCCTGCAGATTCAGCTGTCTACATTAAAATGACTCTGTGACTCTCCATGCACAGGCATCTTCTAGATATGCTCATGTGGTTCAGATGTTAGCTGCACTGTAATGTTTCATTTGAGTTGGCAGGACTTTGACACACAACTAGGGAACAGTACTGTTTGCAGATGTTCAAAAGATATAGTGTCATTTTCTTTGAGATCTCATCTTTCTATTTATGAGTAGGCATCCTAACCTAAAGATCTGTAATTAAAATCTGAAGCATGCTTTGGGGCAATAGGGCCTCATCGGTCCTTTTTCTTTGTTTAGAATTACAAATGACTGTGAAAACACTGTTATTGTTACCTCCTCTAGCTTTTACAGAAAAATTATTTTCTTAAGTAAGCAGAGGGAAAAAAAAACAGTTACTTGATACCTCACTTAACAGAACAAACTGATTGCTAGCATTGATAATGTTAGAGAAGATTAGTCCTAAACCACAGCACGCTGATCCTCCTATAAAAGATTTTAAAACAGTACCAAGGGAACATACTCAATACTCAGACCAGACTTCTGGTGATTTCTCTTTGGGTCTAAAATATTGAACTAGTGAGGAACAGGAAGCACATCAGTGTAACAGCGGGATCAAAAAGTGAACTTCGGTAGGTGGTGAAGAAGAATGTTTTACAACTACTTTTATAGTCTTTTACTACTGTGAATACGTCATCTACAAAGCTTTTTATTGGCTATTAACTAAAAACAACATACTTATTTTCTATCGAATTCATTCCCTTGTTTACATCTGGATCTTTCCATTGCTTATATTCCTGTCAGTTCTCCTTCCGGCAGTGTCAGGTCCTCCATCACCTCCTCTTCCATTTTGCTTAAGGGCAAAGCCTTCTTCTTCCGGTCTCTTAAGGAAAAAGCTTCATGTCCCAGAAGTCAAATCCTAATTCAGCATCTTCTCATTCCCCTACACATCAGGACAAAGGCTTCTCTAGCAAGAAGGGAATGTCACAGTGTTTGGCTCATACATCACAGAACACTTTGGCAGTACATTCCTACACCCACTCGTCTTGCCTAGGAGCATTGCAACATGTTAATACAACAGGCGTGTTTTTGAGTTTTTTTCCCCATGTCAGAGCTATTAACTGTGGTTGATTAAAGGAAGTCCCACAATATTGTTGTTATTTTACTTTTTTTCAGCTTTAACAGAGCACTGTTGATCTCAGTGAGGTCAGATACCCCATCAGAGCCTGGTCTTGACACAACAATGACAACACATATCAGAACGGTCAAAAGTTTACAACATGTAATAAAAACTAAACTGAAGTCACGCATGCTATCCTCTTGTGGTCTGAGTGGGATTGTAGGCAACCAGTGATTTGTAGGCTCCATTACTTCCCAAATGTTCAGTGTATCTATCCCTTGGCAGGATGTCAAGGACAAAGAATAATCAGTCTTCAGATATCACTTTTGAAATGCTATGCCCTACGCTTCCTTCAGGTGACTCATTCTTTCCATGTTGTCAAGATTCATTGATGAAAGCTAACTACTTTCAAAGGCTTGTGACAAGTGAAGCATCTTCAATACATGGAGAAAATGACATTGTGCAGTCAGTACTCACAGAACATACCATGAGTGATGGATGGGTTATTGCTTGGCAACATCATGGTGAACTTCTCTTCCAGACTCATGATACAATCCTAGAACAGTTAAAGAGATCTTGGACCCAGGAAGAAAATGATCACACCAGGAAAAGACTTGAGGAGTTTTTCAACTGATTTCAGAGTTCCCATAAATCTAGTTGCTGTCTTATGGATGGCAACAATATCCTATCCTCACAGAAAATCTGTGCATTTAAAATCAGGTAGACATACTGCAGGAGCATGAAAATGATGTGAAAATCGATTGAAGTAATGCAGGGCAGTGTTCACAAGGCAATAGCTATTAAGAAGGCATTTCTGTGTTAATACATTTTTTAATCCTTTATATAAATACTATACACAGTGTAATAAAACCTTGCTAACTAATAGGAATTTAAGATGCTTTTTTTTTTAATAGCAATGTCTGCCTTACTCATTGCAGGCAATTTGATAAAAAATGTGAAGATATTGCTCATAATACATAAACCGGAATACAAATTCAGAGGTGGCTAAAGTTTTTTAAGTAGGAAGGGTTAAATTTCATACTTTGTGTTTTGTTTGTTTTCATAATGTGTATTTTGGTCTTGAACATTTCTAAGCTGAGAATGGCCTTCTGGTGTTTTGTAAAGAGTACGTATTTGCTATTCAGTGCAACACATTTTCTAAATTATTTTTTCAAAAAAAAAAAAAAAAAAAAAAAAAAAGCAAAGAAACCTACCTGGTAAGTCTCTCTCCTGATAATTTGTGTTATGCTCATTATAGTGTTCATAACTGAAACATAAATAGAGATAAGTATGTTCAGATATGAACAAGGATGTAGGTGCATAAGATGAGCTTTAGGCATCCTAAACCTCTGCACATAAGTCCTCTATGAATATCTCAATTTTCAAACAAATTTTCTTTAGGAGCTTAAGAATACTCTGTAACATGTCCAATAGCAGTTCAGGTTTGAACAGGTTTAGGAGTGTGTCACCTAATTGTGAGCAGCCACATTGGGAGTCAATCACACAGGTGTTCTCAAGGCTTTGTCTAATGCATCTCAGTACCACTGGATTTATTCAAAAACACCATGGTTGGTGGGTTAACCTTAGCTAGATGCCAGGTGCCCACCAAGCCCCTCTATCACTCCCCCTTCAGCAAAATAAAGGGGGAGAATAAGATGAAAAACTCATGGGTCAAGAGAAAAGCAGTTTAATTAAAGCAAAGGCCAAGGCCGCACACAGAAACAAAAAGAAAACAAA
>VZTO01025717.1:0-15778 GCA_013400615.1 Syrrhaptes paradoxus
ACAGGTGATGCTCCTGACGTGCGATATGTCCCAGTATAATACAACATGTAGTGATTTCTTGGAGTCTTACCCATGTTCTTTGTTACCTTTGCAAGAAGAATTAGCACTTAAGCCTTTCCTCCCAGTGACTAGGAAAGTAGGTTTCATGCTGAATTACTTAATTACTTATTGACTGATTTCAGTCGTTGTCAGCAAGTCAGAGCACAGTGTTAAGTTCATGCAGCTTCTAGTAATAAGTAGAGCTATTTGGGGATTGGTTTACATAAAAGACAATTTCATAGTAGAGTAATCTACATTGAATGCTTTTATAGCAGACCAATGCAGTTTTATGATCAGCAAGGCTCTGAGGGATCACCTCTTTTACTTTGTAGGCTACTTGTGAGTCTGCAGGATCCAAGAAGAATCAGATAGTCAAAGGTGGAGCTAATAAGGGATTTGTAGTAGGAGAAATTATAATTTATTTCAAGATGTCAGTGACTTTATAAGCTGTATCGATGAAATATATATATATACACACATTATATATATATACACACACACATATATATATATAAAAGGTGTCCTTTGGCTATAGGTAAGGTGTATGAGGTCCTTTAGAAATCCTTAACTCAAGCAGTGGGGCACTTGGTCATAAGAACAGGTATTTCACATAATATAACAGTGAAGAAGGACTGCTACTCTAAAACAACAAGGATTTTTTACCCTAAAGATCACCTAAACATCAGGTGAGGAAGTGGGAAGAGCACCTTAGGCATGGGAATCTTATTGCAGCATCTTTCCCTTTTTTCCAGGAGAGGGACTCATTTTGCCTATGGAGTTCCTGGATAGAGTCTAAAAAGTGGAGGAATATCAGGTGTGAAATTGTTGTAGCTCTGAGAGGCTTGATACAAACATGAGGCCATGTCATACTTAAAGCTAGATGTCAGGCAAAATTAAAAGGCAATGTGGATGATGTAAGTGTGGATCTTTAAGGTCTCTGTCTAGGAAGTGTGGAGATGTAGAAACAGCTGCAATACCTTTATCCCATGGAAAAAGTCAAGAAGTGCTCTAGTAGTCATGGACGAGTGATGGAGTGTGTAAGAAATAAATCTGAGATACTAATATAATTTAAATCTTATGTTACATTTTTCATCAACCAACACGGGATTTTGGTCTCTCACTGATAACTTATTGTGACAGCAGTACCCATGTATTTCTACTTCTGCTATTTGTAATAATAATGTTACTTTTCTGCCCTTACTCACTTTTCTGATGTTGAGTCACCATATAGTGTTAATGCACAGGATGTTAGTATTTTCTTTTAGATTATCTTATAGCATTTGCCAAAACTCATATATGTGAGCAACACTCTAACATATGTTATAACGCTGCTTCCTTATCTCACACCTCCTGTCCTCATTGCAAACAGTCAAATGTTCTGTTTATCACTTTAAAGTATAAGAGTCTGAGATTTCTATCAGCTACTAATGCCTTTCAGCTCTTTTTTTTCATTATACCCTATTTTTTCCCAACATCACAAAGAGATAGAGACCACACATGGAGAAGAATAGACAGCAGCATTCCCAAGTTGTCTATTTGTTACTTTTTTTTGTATCTTACTGTGAAGCAGGTTATACTGCTTCCTCTCTCTGTTTCATGCTTTTTGCTGTCATTTTCAAATCTAATTCTCATTTTCTGCCTCTTTTCTTCCTTTCCCTTTGTTCTGCCCACTCGTGTATGCCATTCTGCTTAATAAAAAGGTAGATAGTCATTACTTCATTAGCCAATCTCCCATTGCTTCTTTCCCTCCTAAAGGCTTTCTTCAGCCCTGTCTTCATGGAGAGAAGAACCTCACCAATTGTTGCTATCCATAAATTCAGGCCTTAGCAGCAGCTGTGCAGTGTTAATCTGAAGTTTCCAAAACATTCTTAACTTATCTTGTGGAGGAAGGAATCCATAGCTTTCACTAACAATAGTGCCTCAGCAGTTTTCCTTTGCGTCTAATTAAAGTTATACTAACCATTAAATATTTAGCTTCTGTTGTTATTCCACCACTGTCACTTGGTTTGCTTACTTCCATGTGCAAGAATAGTCCAACAATATTTTTAAAGGGTCTTTTTGTTTCCATTTCTTATTGTCTCATGACCTACTTCTTCATATCTTCGAGGCAGATAATGTTCTATACACAGTAAATTAACAAATTCTTTTCAAGACTTAATTGGATTAATTGTTGGTATACATGAAGCCACTGCTTGACCGTGCTCAATTCATATGGCAAGTGCAGTTTTCAGTGTATAGGGGTCCTGACTGCATTTGAAAATGACTGATTAAGATTTTCATAAATACCAGCTTACCAGTGATTACAGTTAACTGTGATTAAATACACTTGTATAATTTTTGGTAGTTTAATCACCAGGCAATAGTAGAATTTTATACACTTGTGGATATGATTTTGTTCACATGATTATTTTTTGCTGTTGTTGCATGGAAAGTGCCTTTTCAAAATGACATTATGTGGATTTGTAAGAATTGAACACAAAGATGAGAGATTGTTCGTTTTGGTTGTTCTTTTGTCTCATGTATGTCATGCCAGTATTATGTGCTAAATAAAATATGATTTGAAACACAGACACTAATACAAATGTAGATCTGAATAGACTCTGAAAAATGACCATAAAAACCATAAATGCTGAGAATGACAGTGAATGATCAGTGACATAAGCAATAAAGAGTTTGAACCAGTGGGGGAAACCAGGAATGTATAAAGTGTATGTTCATGTGCAGAAAAAAAATAAGCTGATCATGTTCAGTCATGAAAAAAGACTTTTAAAAACCATGATGGTTGGTCACAGACAGTGCTGCATATTTCCATTTTATTTGGAATATTTTTAATATTAACGGATTTGGAAATTCAAGCAATCTAAAAGATTGCTTGCATAAGAGCATCTCCTGTAACCAGATTGCAAAGGATATGACCAGATCATGTAATCTCCTTCAAAACATTGCACAAAGCCCTTCAAACCCACTGAGGTGCTGTCTTGATGGGAAGCCAGTCATTGGAGAAACACCATTCACTTGGAAAAAAAAAAAAAAGCAAAAGAGAATGAGGAAATCTTTTTTTTTTGACATAAGAAACCAGATAAGAAACCAACTTCTAAAACACAAGGCATGTGCATCAGTAGAAATTAATTTGTGTGGCTGGAACATTCTGCTTGGGATGATAGAATTTTCTGTGTCTCTTGGAGAGAAGAGAGAGAGGAACAGGCAAACATGAGATAATTAACAACTTTGTTTTACTTCACAACTGGAAGGGAATAGGCGTCTTCCCTTAGTAATTGTGGGTCAGCTGGCAAGAAGTAACTTGGAAAGCACAGGAATTCATATTCTTAAGATTGGCTGTCTGTGAGTAAACAGAATTGAGACAGATGAACACCCAGCCATCTCATCATTTACTAAGGGATGTGAAATGTATGCTCCACCCAAAGGACAGATTTTCTGATGAAAAGCGTTAGCCCCCATCAACCCACCTGTTTGTCTGTGGTCCTTGCACAGGTAGAGTTCAAGGACTTGCAGCATTTTATTGTGTCCTGTGACAGTTTTAGACAGATAGTGTTCTAGTCCAAGGACTGATAGAGAACTGTGTGTTCCAGCCATTCCAAGCATAGATCTTTCACCACTGTATAGAAACAGGTGGCAAATGGGACATACAAATGCTTTTACTGTGTTATATGAGGTCAATGGGATCCTCCTTACATGTGCTTTTAGGGTGATTTTGCTCTACAGCTTCTGAGTTCAAAATCAGGAAAATTAAACCTTGAAAGTAAATTATGAAATGACTTCTCTTTTTGAGACAAAAAAAAATCTAAAACAGTAAATGAAGATGATGATAGATGGCTTTTTTTTTTTTTAATGTGTTTACCCAATGAGAACAAAGTTGGGAAGAGAAAGATCAAGAAGTCATACAATTTAAATGTGTCCCATAAAGATACATCAGTCCTCTAAATCTAACATACACAGGTATTTTATCTTCCCACCACCTTTCAAAGGTGTGCATGATTCAGCACAAAATAAGTGAAAAGCAGTTAGAGACATATATAACTGAAAAGTGTAGGTACAGAACTGTCTGTTCTATGTAAATTCACACTTAAACGTGGCTCATAGTTGCTGTTTGTTACTCCTTAAGTATTTTTAAAAGACTGCAAGTTGTACTTGAATGTGATCTAGACACAGAAGTGTACTTCACTTAGAGACTATTATATAAACAAAAAGGTCTTCAAGGGAGATAAAAGGCAGAGCTCTACAACAAAATGTATCCTTTCATTAAGCCATGTTCTGTAATTGGTGCAGGTCCTCTCCGTCTCTTACCTCAGAGCAGAGTTTTGGGTAGACGGGTGGTTGATGGGTTCCTAAACCTTCATCTTGATGATTGCCAAGTCATCACGATACACAGACCCCTACCCTTGGCCTGGGAGAGGTTAAAGTGATGTTTGTATATTATTTTTTATATTTTGAGTAAACACGTACCTTGCTTTCTACTTTATGCAGACCAACATACAGCATTAATACTCTGCAGCTCATTACTAGCTTTTAGCTGAGATCAGAAATTATGGCAGCTCATCACTTCGGAATAATTATTCATCTGGGTGTCTCAGCTTCCCAACTTTGAAGAACAAAAGCTTTCAGGCTGCATTTTATAGTAAATGCTGTCTATTGTTAAAATATATTTTGTTAACGTCAAACTGGTTCCTTAAAGCCTTGCGTAAATGTGGTTTCACTGGAAAAGGAACGGAATAGAAGCAAGTAAGCTGAATGAAGTGGTGTTCACCATGTGATTAGTAAGTCAAAAGCATTAGCTTTTCACTCGCTTTCTGTGTTATAAAATCCTATGAATTAGTAATGGAAGGGTCACATTTTTCTTCTTCTGCCTATGCAAAATTTTTCCTCCATGATGTCTTCTTGGCTGGGCTTATTTAATAGAGTTTTAAATTAATTTAGCGTTGATGCTTCTAGCATTTAGATTGTAAATTTTCTTTGTTCTGTGCCTGTAAGCTCAGTACTACTAAAAGGATAAAATCAAAGGTGAACTTGATCTTAATTATACTAATAGATCATTCCGGACACAGGAAGCAAACCTAAGACTATGTTGATCTTCTGTTTAGAAACATGAATGGAAAACAGGTCTTTGTATCACAAGCACAAATGAGAAGCAGCTCCTTTGAAACCCAGCAATAGCTGTGGACTGAACCTGCAGCCGAGCTTGGCTTGGTCTGTCCCAAGGCAGGAGTTACTGGGAATTTCCCACCAAACCCTCACTCTCTTGTTGCCTGGATGATTTTCCTTCAGATTTATAATAAACTTTTATTAAGCTCAGCTTCATTTAGATGTCTGGAAGATAGACATTGTAAATGAATACTTTTTTATCTTTATATTGACATTGATCACTTTTGGAGACAGAAACACAATGTATCACTTTACCAATATAAGCAGTCTGTCCAAAGGCATGTATCACTCTTTCCTGCAGCTTTTGCCGTGTCAACTGTCCTTAGTACACTTCATGAAAGGTAAAAGCACCTTCAGAAACGTTCTTTGTCTGGAAATACTGAGATTCACAGATGTCATCAGAGAGCCTGATAAATGTCAGATTCCAGTACATAGTCTGTTTATCAAAGGAAAAAAGAAGCAGTTTATTTTTCTAACCTCTAAAATTACTGACATGTTATCTTCAAAATGTTTTAATATTCTACAGGATTCTGCTGACATTTAGCAATGCATAACACAACAGTTGTCCCTTTTTCGAAATGAACTGCCTAGTTAGTTAATATAATTTTACAGAACTGGAAACTTTTTTTATAAAGAGAAAACAAGCTAATGTGAGCTTTTATTTTCAGTACTGTGTTGCCTGCTTATTTAATCCATAGCTGCATACAGGTTGCTCACTTGTTGCTTCATTAGTTTATAAAATGCTGCACTATAAACAGAAATTTGAAGAAAATATTTTGAGGAATTTGTAGTATAAAGAATCCACTTTGTCTTTAGGTCCAGCAAGCATCTTGCCTGCCTGAAGTTTCAACTGGATATTACATCATACCATCCTTTCAGAATATGTAATCTTCTAGGTTGCTGAAGGCTGTTGATTGAGATAAGTATATATCAGATGACTCCAACTTTGGAGGTCATCACTTGCGATCAGTGATGAAAATGTGAGCATTGTAGCTTCACTTGGCTTATTGCATATTCCTCCAAAATTCAGTCTTAGATTGACCACAAAAAGTTGCAATGATGCTGTCCTAACATGCAATGAGTGATCTTGGATGCTGAATAATCCTACATAGGTCCATTACTTAGACAATCTTGCATATCAGCTGTAGTCAAACACTGAAAGAACTCCAGAAAATAAATGCTTTGTAAGATGTCTTTTAGCACCACCCCAATTTTTGAGCTCATATACAGGTAAAGAGTTGAAGAAGTTACTTGATGATCTTCAAGGTCCCTTCCAACCCAAACCATTCTATGATTCTATGATTCTATAAGTTGTAGCTACAGTAGCTAGTTTTCAACCAAGGTTCAACATATGCATTCAAAACCTCAGATGAATTTGTTACATTAATTTAAGCTGAGAGAAGCATGGTTTTTAAATAGGCTTGCAGTNTCTATAAGTCGTAGCTACAGTAGCTAGTTTTCAACCAAGGTTCAACATATGCATTCAAAACCTCAGATGAATTTGTTACATTAATTTAAGCTGAGGGAAGCATGGTTTTTAAATAGGCTTGCAGTTCTACAGAGGCAGAGTCCTTGTAAATTAGTTTTCAGCATTTCTAGTCTGAAACAAAGAGAGCTGGGATGTATTCTCAACTCAGGCTCGGTGTTCAGCTTTCTAATAAGGTTTCATGCCTGTTTGTCAGGACTTGCAGTTAAGCATTGTAGATTATTTTCATTAAACGAAAGGAACGAATTCATGAGGTTAAGAATAGGCTCTTGTTTGATAATTACAAACTATTATGCTGTACATAATCTAGCCAAGAGCTCTCATTCATTCACTAATAGAGTGTTTTTTTTTAAGATAAAATGAGATAAATGGATTAATTGTGGTACATTCCCAAGAATAAATGGTCTGCTAGGTCACATTGTTAGACATAGCTTTTCAGATGGCCTAACTAAGATTTGCAGAGCTTTGTGTAGTATCTTACTATGACAGAAAGTACTGTTCAGAGAAGTCAAGTATCATTGGTAAATTAGGAACATGTATTAGTCATCTCAGACTGTAAATTCCCTTTCCCTATCCCACCAAGACTTCCCTGCACATCAGGTGGAAAACTGGAACTGAAGACAATTATTTTCTGTATATTTTTTTTTTGTTTTTAGCCTCACTCCAGCTGTGTGGTCAATGCAATATCATAATTGCCCTCTCTTTGTTTATCACAACCCAGCAGAATAATAGGAGTTGCTACACTCTCAGGTGATACAGGATTTCTAAAACTAATTCTGTTTTTTAAGTTCTGTGTTTGGATTAATTTTTGTTTGTTTAATTTTCATTTCCTTTTGGAATTATTGTGCTGCTAAAAACAATGTAAATTTTAAATCCAATAATAATATGTTTTTTGTGGTTCAATTCCAGGATGTGTTTGGTGTTGTCATGTCCATTAAATTAATTTCCAAGCTTAATCCCACTGCAGAGCTCTCATGTGCTGACTTTCAGTCAGAGTTGAGTAGTTACCCTGAATTGACTGTAATTACAGCAGTAGCCTAAGGGATAGGCCCTGCCCTGAAATATTTGTTCTTTAAAATATTTTGAGAATGATAAAATGGAAAATACATTTAACAAGGGGAGTGATGAACTCACTGTCCCACTGAACAGATCAGCAGTATGTAAAAAGCAAATGGATTTTATCCAAAGCCTGTTCCATACTACAGGTGTTGATGAACTTAGATGGGGCCCATGTAATTGTGTTTTGTTCTATATGGTTTTAACCATTTGGACTGTAGTTATTGTAAAACTTTCTGTCTTTCACTAGAATGCCTGCCCATCAGTGCTGATAATACAGCCCTATCCTAGCTCAGATTACAGAGCTTTGCTGGTCTGTGTGTCATTTTTCATGTTCTTTTCTCCATGAGATTTTTTTCTTTCACTGTTTAAAACCTGTATGATGAGGAAAATACCGGGAGAATATATTATTTCCAGTTGTCCCTATTTTTACTTTAGCTGCTAAATCATTCCTCAGAATTTTAATAGGTGTGGAGCCAAAGGTATGAAGTAAGTTAAAGATTAAACTTGCTTTTAATATATCCTTCTGCTTTCATTGGAGTTTTAGCCAGTCTGGAAGTCTGTTAAAAATAAGAAAAAGTTCTGTAGATCTACTTTGTAATTTGAAAAAAAAAACCCACTTCCATGTCCTCTGTTTTCACAGTTGACTGTCACTTCCTCCAGGTACTGAGGTTCCTTTCTCTCTAAGCCCAAAGAAAGAACCTGCTATTTGGTTTTTTTAGGGTTTGGAGGTGGATTTTTATTTTTTTTTGCTTTGGCAGACTTTCTTATGTTGGTATAGGTTATCAATGTAGCGCTTTGTGATTCTCAATCCACTATGGAAGTGGGGAGCTTTTTCCCCTGAGTGTGATAAGATTCTTATCAATTTTGGCCTTGTCTTTTCCTGTTATTCTTGTTTTCACATTTATGTATAAAGTGAGGAAAGTTGTGACTCCATATATTTCTTATCAATGGGCTTCTTCTTCTCATTCTGTGTTTTTGCTGGTATTTGTTCCAACAAGAAGTTTGTCCATTAAATTTCCTTCTATCGTGTAATTCTTCCACCCACTGCTTAGTGACATTTTAGATGACTTAAGAAGAGCTATGAACAGAGACTGAGTTTGATCAAATACTGCTGCTGAGTAGGTATGCATCACAGTAAAAATTAACTATTCATTAACAGAAAAATAATATAGCAGAATCACAGCATAGGATCACAGAATCACAGAATGTTAGGGATTGGAAGGGACCTTGAAAGATCATCTAGTCCAAACCCCTGCCGGAGCAGGAACACCTAGATCAGATCGCACAGGAACGCATCCAGGCGGTCTTTGAATGTCTCCAGAGAAGGAGACATAATTAGGCATAATTAGGAGGGAATCTCTAGAGATCCAACTTCTTGCTCAAAACTCCCCGTGCAAATGGGGATATACAGAGAACTGTATAGTTTATATTTCACATATACTTAAAAGTGACCAATTTTTTGTACTTCTAGTGTTTCTGGAGGGATTTGAAATTCAGTACAGGATTTGGAGAATTTTTTCTTGATATAACTTGCATTGTCCCAAATTATAAATCAAAAGCTTCCCATTGAAATGGATCGTAATTAAACAATAGTCTAAATAATCCAAATAGTCTAAATAATTCCAATCACCATTTGTTTTTCAAAATGCTACATTAGGTGATTACACTTGGAGGTGTGGATTAAGATACCTCTGATGGTTTAGCTCTGCAGATCATATTGTTACCTGCTGAATTTTAAAAAACACATGTATTTGTTTAATTTCAACAGTTCCAGTGCAGGTATTTTATTGTATGATATATAAATCTGGGTGATGTGGAGAGAAGATTCACTCTTAACCACTTCAGTTTCAGAAATATGTGATTTTAACTTAACAGGTTTATAGAATATAAAAACTTAGAGTTACCACATATATTGTTTTTAATGTTGTTTTCCAAGTTGTGTTCCTCTCATTCTAACAGCCCAGAATAACTGTATATGCGTGTATCTGGGTGCACACTGTCACCATTTCTTCCTGAAGACTGAGACACTGAAATGCTGTGCTGGAGGTTCTTCTTGCAGAACAGGTTTGACCAAAAGCAGGAATACTGCATATTTCTCACAGAATCCTTTAGAAGCCTAGTGCCCACATTAATTTCATTTCTACATCTGTTTCTTTTTCACATGGTCTCTATTGATGTGATCCACTTGTTCCTCTTAACTTTGATTTAGAATGTGGATCAAGATCAAGCAGTGTATAATTAATTCCTGTTACTGGTGTCCTGCTTCATGTGAAATGAAAATATATTTGCTAGTTAGGTGGCTCATCAATATCAAACTTTTTAAGCCTATTTTGATCAAAATATTCTCCTTATTTTACATTAAAAATTGAAGAAGAGCAGTGCACCGTGATAGAGGAAAAATACTCCTTTTGTTTAAAAAAAACTTTTGCAAGGAAAAAAGTGGAAAGAAATGATCATGCAATTTTTACATTGTTTTGAAGTTATTAATAGGATCAAGACTAACAACAGAAGAGACTCCTGATAAATCCAAATATGTACAGGAGAGCTGAAGTTTCTGTTACAATTAGCCACTTGTGAGCTAAAGAGGAAGTAGAGTCCAAACAGTTTTGTGAGAAACTAGAGAAAAGGAAACAATCCAGCCCTGTTTGATTTATACCCAGCTTCAGTTTACATGTGACTACCAAGTTATACCTGTTATATACGGATGAAGTCTGTAGGATCCACCTTTCTATTCTGAAAAGTCTACATCCTTGAAGTGCTGGACTAACAAAATCGTACAATAACCTGTGTTAGCATAGACTTTCTGCTTTGTATTTTCTAGGAGTTTTTGTTAGACAGAGATGGAGCTGCAGGAGCATGTCACAGAATTTTTACCTTTTTGGCAGCTGTTCCAGACCATGTACAGACTGTTCACAAAGACTGACTTTAGTTCAGTGAGCCTAACCTCCCCGTTGTCCCTTCCTGCAGTGAGAAAGGCATCAGAGCAGTTGAGTTAGACTCCTGCTTTGAACTGCTTTGTGGGGAAGTCTGGCACTCTTCCTTGTCTGTACTGAGATTATATCCACCAGGTTGAATTCAGCCTTTGTGAGTGAGTTTCTCCATTTCTCTTTAGCAGTGCCTTCATCCTGCTAGTATCAAAATGAATCGGAATCTAATCAGCATTTGGGGTGGTAAAGCATACACGTAGAAATGAGCAGTTATCACAAAGTTGTCCAACAATAACAAATATTTCTTTTTTTTTTTAGTATAAATTCAGAATATGGGTGAGGAAAGTAAGGTAGCTTATAAAATTTTATAAGAAGAATACTATGCGCAGGGAGGTATAGAAGGGGAAACATCAATGCTTATTTTTGCTTAGATGGTTACATAAGTAGTCCAACTATATTTTTTTAATTAGACAGCTAAAGATGGTCTAGATATCTTGAATCAGTAATTTAAATTTTATATAATAAATTGTGGGATAGAATAGCAGAACTGAAATTACATACGATAGGAAACTTTAGTCTGAAGGCTAGTTACTAAACTAACTGAAAGTTACTAGTGTGGGTACTGGACTTGACTCATTTGTTTTTCTTAGGTGTCCAGGTGATTTAATAAATCATGACTTAATTTATTGAGAAATGTCAGTATAGAAATATTTTGGATTTAGAATTTCTTTCAAAATCATTGCTATGAAAGCCATGTGTTTATAATTATAAAAGTAATTATTTTCCCCTGAGTGAACAAAACACATGCAAAATTCAATTTTGTTTGGTTTGACATTGGTCTATTCATGTAAGTGGCATAGCATCTAAATTATGACTTTGTTTAAAGACAATGATGAATGCTAAATTAATTTTATTCATTGATAACAAACAATATATGAAGCTTCATGTGACAAGCTATTTAAGTCATATGTGAAAGTGAATACATATCTGTCAAAAATTCATTGTAGATTTTGTCTTTGGAATCATAATTGCTGTGAAATTCCATACAATGCCATCCTACTTGAGTAAGGTGGCCAAGTTGCAGGCAGTTCTAAGACAACACAAGCACAATAGTAATTTTATATCCCCACTTGATATAATCACAGATAGTCAGTGTTGGGTTTTTTACAAAACAGAAATTAAATAGTTGAGCTGCAGTTCCTGGAAAAGTTGCTCTCACTCATTATTTCTGGCTTATTTATGTTTAAAAAATAATAACAACCAGGAATAAGACACTATTCAGTAACTTGTATTGCCGGAAATGATGACAGTGTTAAATAGATTTTCTTTTTGTAAAGAGGTCCAATTACTCCATTATTAATGATATTATTTAAGTTCTCATTAAATGTGATATTATTTAATGGGTTCATGTTAGTTTAAAACCTTCATTAAAGGATTGCTGTGGGGAGTTTTGCAATCTTGTATTTTTCCATCCATCCAGTGTTATATTTCCTACTATCCCTATGAATCTGGAAACTTTTTTATTTGGACAATGAATTTGGGATCTTGGGCCTTTGGTGAAGGTGAAGTTTACATAGTTTTCAGGTGATATAAGAAACTGGAAACAATTTAAGCTTCATCAGTTTCCATTGTCCTTCTTTGAAATTATTGTATGGCATTGAGATGATGTTTATTTGTTCTGTGGGCCTTAATGTCAGGTGGCAATTTCCTGTCTTGATAAGAGTGTCCCATTAAACAGTACTGAATTTCACAACTGATCAGTGGCAGAAGTAGATACAATCCCAATACGAGAAGCAGGGCAACCAGGTACTTCTTTATCTAATAGCAAATGCATCTTCTATGCTGTGTAGTTAATAGAGAAGGAAGAATTAATCTGCAATTGGCATTGCTGTTCTTTTCTTCACGTTGGACAACTGGAATTTTAATATCCTAGAGTTGTAGAAAAAAACTCTTTTATGTCTAACACAGCGACGTGTTGTAATTTTTTTTAGTCATAATCATCCTAATTATACCTCGAGTTAGATTGGTAGGGATGATATTTACTGAAATATTTTTGCCAAAACTTAGAAAATTTGCCCCCTTTTGATAAATTTTCTGAATTACGACTATTAAGAAGTAGTTTTCATCTGACCAAAGTTTTCTGTTTCCAAAAAGAGGGGTTATAACAATAATCAATAATTTCTGTCACTTTTCCACTTACTGTAAGTTACTCTTTGAGTAGGTTCATTTATTTCATCAGGTCTGTTTAGGAACAAGTATCTCAAGATCGGAGAATCTAATTCTGAAATATGTTTCAGAACTGGGTAAATCTCATTGCAATACACTGACACTGGATCTTGTATTAAGGATGTCTGGAGGATCTTCAGTGAAGTAATGTAATTCCTCTAGGATCATTATATGACTGAAGAATAAAGTATAAAAGTACTAAGTATATAAAAGTTTCTGTATTTTAAAACTGTGTCTGAACTGTACCAGACTAAAAACTGAACTCTCTTTGTATACATGCATAGAGTTACCATATAAATATATGTGAACATATAAATATATATATATATGAGATAGATACATATCCAGGGATACATTAATAGAGAAAAGAGAGAGCAAAAGACAGGGACTGGCTAGACCAGATAAGCCAGACTAAACCAGCTAGGCAGACTATAGCTAGGTCGAAATCATAAGCTCCTGTGAAATTTGCAACAAAAATAACTACACAGAATGACAGCCCACAGAATGTGTGCATGTATTTGAATATAATTTTTAATTATATATTTTCTATAGCAGCATTAGTAAATGCACAAATCTGCTGGTTGTGCCCTTTTAGTTCCTTCCTGATTTTTCTCCAATTTAGTCCTGAAATCCCACCTGTTCAGGACACTCTGCCTCTTATTTTTGCAATGCCAACTGTGTGCAGAGTATTTCAAGTATTTTCCAAGATAGATTTATATTGAAGAAATGCCATCTCCTACTTCGCTTAAGATTCTAATTGCTTATGCTGTGGTTTATCTAATTCCTTAGCCTCTTCTAGACCATACAGATTTATGGGGCACAGACCATTTTCCTCTGAATTGTCCTCCAGTGATTCAAAGTGCAGAGGCCAGGATGCCTCCATTACTTTTCTTTGCCAGGTTAAAGAAAATTTGTTTCTTAAGCAGAGAGACCAGTGTGTTTCCTTCCACAGTATTTACTAAAATTTTCCTTGTTTTTCTTTCTTTCTTAAATCTTGATCAGGTACTACTACCAATAGCTCTTATTATGCTTGAGCTCGTTATAGCCATCTCTCTGCTCCATGCTTTTCTGCTTCCCACCCTTTCTATACTGAAATTCCCACCCTTTCTATACTGTTATTTGCTTGATTTCTTCCTTCCTTCTTTCTTCAGCTGCCTCTCTGTCTAAGCCCACTTCACCCCTTCACTGATCATTGCCATCCATGACCTCTTCATACCTCATCCTGAATGCTGGATGCTGTAATTTTACTTTCTGCTGCTCTCTCATAAATCTTTCTTCATCTAATATGTCCCGGCAACTGCTGTTACTCTCCATGCTAATCCTAACATAAAACTCTCGGATTTAGCCAAGCTAATTAGTTCTGTTTTCTCCTTTTTGTTTAATCACTATCCCTTGTTACTCTTCAAATCATGGTCACCTGCTGCTACTGGGCACCGTACTCTCCTTATTCTTTCATGCTGGGGGACTTCTTTTAATGTGCTCGGTTACAAATGCCTTCTTGGTGGTGGTGAACCTGAGAAACTCATCTTCTCCTTTCCCATGAAATATTACAGCAGGATGCCATTCAGGTCCAATGCAAATTTGTTTCATGGTAAATAAGCATTCTCCTTTGAATTGTCTCATTGGTCTGCTGTAATTGTGTAGATGAATGTGGCGTGCACAGCTCAGGCATGTTTTGCATACCTAATTAGCTCTGATGAGAGAACATGAGGACTACGTGTAGTTTAAATCAGGATATTGCAGCCAGCAGCAGTAGGGTCGGAGCTTGGTATGTTAAGGAGACCTTAAGACTGATAAGAGTAGGAAATTTGAAATTAATAAGCAGTAGCACCTTGAAACAGTTATCTTGCCCTTAAATTGTCTACATTTAACTGATTAATCTTTTTGGAAAATTTTCCATCTTGACTATCACATTTGTTGATGGAAAACTATGAGGGAGTGAAAAAGTCTTTAACAGAAGTGATGCAGTTCTTTTGTAAAAAGCTGGAAAGTTAGACACAAGAATAGCTGTACAATGTTAAAGTTTTTGGTTTTGTTTTTGGTTGTGTTTTTTTTTTAGCTCAATACTCAGAATTAAGTATAAATTAATACTGGTTTTTGTCTTCATTTATTAACCTGCTTGCTTTTGATTATGAACCTTGTGCAAGTTCTAAAAAATAGAAAATGCAGACTTTGTTCATCTAGTTCTTTGATTAACCAGATTTTATGTTGGTTACCTAAATAATATCATTGCATGCAGTTCCAGATCACTATGATTTGACCGAATCTTTTTATCCCACCTGTATAGAAGCCTTCCTTCAAAAACAGGGACAAATAGAATGTGTAACCTAAGCCTACAGCTCATATTTGGATTGAAGAAAAAGTAGGTTTTAGGAAGGAGAGAAGCATTGTAGTAAGATTCCCTTTCTAAACACACAACTATAACAGCAATGAAATATTGCAGGAACAGACATTGGTCCTATGCCACTATTACTGACAGAGTAAGAATTATCTTCTCAGTGTCATGTATTACAATTCCTTTCTAGAAGTAAGCAGTGTTCCCAGTAAACTACAATGAGAACTGTCAGTGAGTTTTATGTATGTGACAAATATTCTGACATTTTCTGAAAGTGTAGAAAAAAGGGCCAAAGATCACCCTCATAAATTTATTACTATCACATCGCAGAATCACAGAATCACAGAATCACAGAATATTAGAGATTGGAAGGGACCTTGAAAGATCATCTAGTCCAATCCCCCTGCCAGAGCAGGAACACCTAGATCAGATCACACAGGAACGCATCCAGGCGGGCTTTGAATGTCTCCAGAGAAGGAGACTCCACAACCTCCCTGGGCAGCATGTTCCAGTGCTCTGTCACCCTCACTGTAAAGAAGCTTTTTC
>VZTO01025717.1:16328-44271 GCA_013400615.1 Syrrhaptes paradoxus
ACCCGATCATCCAGATCGCACTTCCTCAGTTTAGCCGCAAGGATACTGTGGGAGACGGTGTCAAATGCTTTTCTGAAATCAAGATAGACCACATCTACTGCTTTACCATCATCTATCCACCTGGAAATGTCCTCATAAAAGGCTATCAGGTTGGTCAATCATGACTTCCCCTTTGTGAAGCCATGTTGACAGCCTCTAATGACCCTCTTGTCCCTGATATGCCTAGAGACAGCATCAAGAATGATTAAATTTCATATGTATCAGTAAAAAAAATTCCCAAATACCAGTTTCTTGAAATAATTTCAACAGACTTTTTTTTTACCAGATTTTTGGCTAGCTGCTTTTGGATGTGCACACTGCAACATCCAGAAATATATTTTCTGCTTCAATTAAGAAATCTGTGATTTATCAGTAAAGCTACCCAATCCCTTTGCTCTTTATATTTCTGGAACTTCAAATACTACCATATATACACTAGTATTTTAACCTTTACTTTGCCTTGTTTTAGTGCATGTTACAGTGATATTTTTCTTTCTTTTTTCTGATGCAATTCTTATTGGATAGCAAAGGTCACAAAATGATATTATTTTTCTTCAGTTATTTAGTACTAGATGATAGAAATAAATCTGTGTCCTGTTTTGCAAACTTGCTTATCAAAACATGGAATAGCAAAAATACCAAGCATGATATATCATATACTGGTTTTTCTCACTACTTCTGAAACCTGCAAATAATTCTGTAATTTCTTGATAAACATAAGCTTAAAATGAATATAATGTTGATTTAGGAATTACATTAACCACAGCCTTCCAGTGTATTTGAGGGGAAAAAAAGCCTCACTATTTTTTTCTTAATTTCTTGGTTTACATCTTCACTAAAATTAGAGCTGATAGGACATTTTCTGAAGTAGTTTGTTTTTTAGAAGGAAAAAACTTGGTTTTACTTCTGACCACAGTTACAGAAAAAAGGAGAGAAAGAAAGAGAGAGCCCAAACTTGGCTCTGTTGAACGTTATTGAAAAATGGAAAGCTGGATCTGGAAAGACTAACAGTGCAGTATAAGCAAAGACTTGTTGGTTGAGGTGTCCCTTTGGGATAAAGGAGAACGGCTCAGCAGGCAGTTAAATCTCCTGAACTGTTGCTGCTGTTGAAGGTTTCTGATGCTTTTCCTCTTACTTGCACACTAAAGGCACTTTATATGGTCTTTAGATTCATCCTAATTTGGAATATGATTTTTTAATCTTATTTTTTCTTTTTAGAAAAAAAAAGTTACATTTTTACAGTCTACATAGAAGTCTGTCTTTTTAATGACTGTTTGTGACCCATGGATGTCAAGGAAGCTTAGAAATTACCCAGGTGCTTGCTTGACAGTGTATTGTCAGCTATTAATGCTGCCAGAGAATTTTAAGTGCATTTTTCTGACTCATTCTTTGCATGTGTATTGTTACTAGTATATGAGGAGATTGGGAGTGGTTTTTTGGCAGAGATGTCCAGGTTGGATAAGATAGCATACATCTTAGAAGAAAATTAGAATCAGGTAACCCTGGAAAGAAAGTTTCTACTGCACTGCATCATGCTGTTTTAACATACAAAAATGGATGAGGGATATAAAAATTTTTGTTACCTACAACAGGTTTTGCTGGGAATCTTGTTTAAAGATACAAAGATGTATTTTTTTATGTCTAATTTTTCTTTCCCTCCTCGAGTTCAAACTTCTTCTTATTGAGTTTTTCCCTCAGCATGTGCTGCTGAGATACAGTGATCAGATATTGACTCTTTGGTTTCTTTTTTCATGAACTTCAAACATATATGCCTCACACTTGACATCTCCCATCTTGTCTTTTTATGATTCAGTTCTTTCTTTAAAAAACAACAGCAACAACAACAAAAAACCTCCCAAAACCGAAGGCGTGCCAGCTTCAATAAATGAGAGGTAATAAGGCTTAGTGTGCGTGTGCTAATGAGTCTTTAAAAAAAAGTTGCCACACCTTAAACCTCAAGCAGTATTCACCAGCCAACATCACTGGGATTTAGCATACTAGCTCATATTTATTCAAACTGCTGCCACATGAGTTAATATTCCAGCCATGTTTGCCATGGACAGGACACGCCAGTTCTCAACTTATCTCCCTTTCCATTCTGAGTACTGCTATTGTAGGACTTTGTCAACAGTGCTGCATTCCTTGGCTTTTGTCAAACAAGCTTTGACTATGAGGAAAGGGCAAAAGATGCTAATGTCCCCGTGCTGCCATTGCAGCTGATGCCTTGTTTGAGTTCTCTTTCCTCTGCCCCTATCAATAGGATATTGGTGTGCCTATCAATGGACAGGTTCATGTTTATAATCTGTTTGGATTCAGACACAGCCTTGTGGAACAGCAATACTCAGGGGCCTTGGCAGGGCAGTGTCAGGCTGGCTGAGAAGGTTTTTCATTTCTCTCTCTTAGTGATAAATATTTTATATGTAGTACACACGCTGAAAAAAATGTGCACTAACCCCTGCATGTAATGCTCCGTTCTTTTTTCTGCCAGATGTATTAATCTGCTTTTAACTTGTCACAACCAAATAGAAGTTGTGTGCTAATACATTTACAGAGTGACTTTTATAAAAGCAGGAGCACTAGAGCATTTGCCAGGTAAGGATTTGTGAGTGTTGTTGACAGTCAGCTACAGTCAGTTTCCTAAGAGTAAAACTTTTAATATGGAGATACAGTCCCACATGAACTACACACCCTAACGTGAAATGTTTCGGCATGCCCTGTTCTCAGCCTGAATAAAGATGGTTCATTTCATCCTGGGACCTGACTACCAAGCTATAGGCTAGTTTGGGTGGGAGGCTCCCTCCATTTCACCTTCTGATGCTATGCCAGCTCAAAAAAAAAAAGAATTCCTTAGGTCAAAGAGAGGGAGCAAGAGGGAGCATGACTCTGTGGGTAAATGATTGGGGCACCTCTTTAGAAAAGGAGAGATCCCGCTTCTGTTTTCTGCTCAGAAGACTGCACAAGAGCCTTGTGTTAAAGTTCTATTAGAGTTCGGAGATGTGGGTCTGTTGCCGTGCCAACCCGCAGGTTGCGGAGGGCATGGAAGCCAAGTCTTTCCACTTCATGGGTGGATCTTACAACCACTGACCTGTTGTATAAAAGAAGGGCATTGTTACCACCTGAAACATTTGTGTTTTTTAAAATAAAAAAAAAATAAGTCTCCTGCCAAAGTCTATAAGGAATTTTCTGTCTGTGAAACCTAATCAAATATCAACACCTCCCTGCAACTCTGGATGGCAAGCCTTCCAAGTACAGACAAGTTTTTTTGAAGGTTTCTCACTTCCGTGTTCCCTGTTGATGGGAAGTCATGCTCTACCCAGCCATGCTGAAAATGTTGGAGGCTGTGAGTACGTTCATGGGCAGTGATGAGACTGAGACCCAGCTCCGTGTGACCCTGTATGGACCATAACATGTTCTTACTGTCGTGTCTCTTAATGGTACACCTTGGAGACCTGTTTGTAGCTTGTCTGGTTGGAGCTACCTCTCTGACTGAAAGGTCAGACTCCTAGCTCCAAGAAGAGATCCAGTACAAGATCCAGGCGACTGCAATCTGGTGTTTTAGATTTTTAGTATTACATTGCCTGCTTAAGATCACACAGGGCATTTATGTGATATAGTGGGAGTTTGCTGAGCTCCTAGACCTCAGGCTGGAACCTGAACTGTATTTTCTCTATAGCACAAACCATTATTTGCATTAAACAGACTCCCTTTTCCCACTCTGATGAATATTTAAAGGGGGTAGTCAAGGATAGTTTTCAGGATGTTTGTCAATAGTCTGAATTATATGCTATAATAGCTTCCACAGTTTATAAAATATTATTAATGATATAACACATTCTGTAAGTTTCTTAAATACGGAACGTGTTGAGATACCTTCATGTTATGGAGCTTTTTGTTTTCCACCTATACTTGCTTTTACCTTTACTATTTAAATTTGTAGTGGGGCTTTTAGTTTCCTGTGCAAATTAATGAAGTCTATCCTTAGGCATAATTCAGATACTGCCAAGCCTCCTCAACTCCCTCTCTGAAATAACAGCAAACTGTTAAAAAATGTTTCATGCACAGAAATACCTACATTCATGCATTTCAGCAGCTACTTGTTGTATATAAAATCAGAACCAACTTAATCGTTAAAATATCAGTGATTAAATAACCAGCACTACAGAACACTAAACAATATTAAAACAAACAAACAAACACAACCTTTCTGAGAAGCCAATGCTGAAGTTTCATTCTGTCAGCTGGAGTCAAGATCCTGGATCATCTCTTACTCTAACCCAGACTGTAACCTAAACTCATAGCAATTTGATAGAACAAAAATCCTAGATATGCAGATCGTTCCTTTCTGTGTACTAAATCTAGGTCTTTAATCTTTTTAGGCCATCAAATAGCTGTGCAAGTGCTGTTAATACTCATGCTTTGTTCTTGATTGTTTTTTTTTCTTGACTTGCATTTTAATAAAAAAATGACGGTGAACAGATATTAATATACAAAGATCAAGAATAAGACAACATTGTTACCTGGTGCTAGAAAAGCAAGCAGTTCATAAAAGAGAATACAGTTATTTAATTTTCTCTGCTAAAGATGTACTTTCTTTGAAAGAAAATCAAGTTACTGAAAAATTAAGTCCTGTGGAGAAAATAAGCAAAAAATGAAAGAAATAGTGTTTTCTTCTCATTCAAATGAACATGAACAGCAAATAATTTTATTTTCCTTCATGGTAATAACCCTGAAAATAACACCATTTGAAGAGCATAGGACCAGATAATTGAAAGGCCAGAAGAGGGAAGTTAATGTGTCAAGAATTCCATCTGTTAAAAGAAAGAGCAAGGTAGTGTACGAAATTTTTTTTTCTGATGGTATTTGTATTGCACTTGGTCACTCAGAAATGTCACCTTCATCAGTGACAAAGTTACTTCTTTCAAGATCTCTAATTGGTAAGTTCATGTACATTGAGAAGAGCACTCCTCACATGTCTGAGGTACCACTGGAGGATTCCCCTGTCTGTTTTGTACAAAATTTTAATTACTTTACTTCTTAATATTGCCTAATATCAATGATCAGCCTTCAGTTTGTTTTTTTCTTCTTGAACAGGGTCTCTTCATGCCTCAATGTTTCATCTTTAATATCTAAGGCACCGGAAGACTCTTTATGTGTGGTCTTCATAAATCTATTATCTTCCTATTCATAGAATCATAGATTCATAGAATAGTTTGGGTTAGAAGGGCCCTTTGTTATTCTCTTTCAGTTTTTATTCAAGGCCATGTCTTCTTTCAACAGACGTATAAGACACATGATTGTATTTTTGCTCTGAAATACTCTTATTTACATAGGACATAAAAAATACTACCATTTTTTTGCTGAAATTTGAAGTATCTCAATCCCTTTAGACATTCTTAATACTGAGGGATCTTTGCTTTCTTAAATGATGAATGTAATACCTAACTTGGTCTGAATAGGATTTGCTCAGCAACTAATGCATATTTTCAGACTAAGGCTTTAGTTTGTGGTTAAATGTGATCTGCTTCTTATATGTTCAAAGATCAACTCTGCAATTTTTAAAAATTTTTTAAGCATATATTGTGGTACATTGCCAAAATGAGCTCATCACAGAGGCTGTCTGGCAAGTATTACTTTATTCTACCACACTGCTTGCCGAATGGCTGCACTCTAACCTAGTTATAAAAACAAGACTGTAAGAGTGAACCATCATCAGTCAATTGGCAGTCTTTTGAGATATACTGTGGCACGGCATTTTCTAACTAGTGGTTTGCATGGATCTGTAATGTAAGGCCAAAATTCACAGTATTATAGCAACATTCACAATATCATTTCAATGTAGATGTCATGAATATTTTTGATCGTGGATAACTGCAAACTCATGCAAACCAATTTGTTTTCACCTTTTAACATCAAATCCATTCTTGAATTAATTGACATAGTCTCAGCTTAAAAAAAAACAAAGCCTTTTAAAGTTTCTCTTCTAATCTTTATTGCTACCATAATCATCAGCCTTTTTAGGTGAGGTGTATAGTTTGGGATTTACTGTGAAGTCTTCCATCTCCTGGTCATCCATATCTAGGCTGTGATCAAGTGTTAGCAGCCTTCTAAAGATCCGTTCATTAATTTACATCCCAAGTACTTTATATGCACTCAGGTATTTTACTTGTTTCCTGCAGCTCATCTGTATAAGCTGCAATCCAAGCTTGTCTTGCAAAAATGTTATTTCTTGTATTCCATGCCATGTAGGAGACATAAAAGTCCTAGAAGTTGCTCCTCTGGGTCTCATGGAGCCCACATTTCTTATCTTAGTTTTCAAGAACAACATTATGTAGACCTAGTCCTCCATGTATTCTTTTTTCTTTTTTTATTATATATCTCTAACCTCCTCATGCTTGAGTGGTGTCTCCTCTCCTTTCCTTCCTTTTGGTTACAAGTTCTCATATGCAAGAAAAATGATTAAACAGACTTTTTTGCCACAAATTAGACACGGTATTTGGGTATGATCATAGAATCAGAAAATACTTTACATTGGAAGGGACATGTTGAGGTCATGTGGGGAAAAAACTACTTAGAGCATGGACCAGTCTATCATAGAGAATGCTTGAAGATTTGTGTTTATATTTTCAATAGCAGTAAGCCCACAAAAGAATTATTGGGCTAGCTAAACTGCTGGAGAATGGAGAGAGGAACAAAGAAAACAGAAATGGCGATTGAGGCCAAAAGCCTTCAATTCCCCACTTGCTTTGGAGTTTCTATTTCTAGATATTAAAAACTAAGTCATATGCATGCCTACAATTAAAAAAAAACCTCACACACTGCAGGGGGCGTCTCACAAGAGCAGAACAGAAGGGCAGAATCCCCTTCCTCGACCTGCTGGTCATGCTGCTGGTGATGCAGCCCAGGACACATTTGGCTTTCTGGGCTGCCAGCACACATTGCTGGGTCGTGTTGAGCTTCTCGAAAAGCAAAATAAAACAAATATAATAAAAAAATATTATAATAACAGTATTGTGTTTTTAGAATAAAGAGAATAGCTATTTGTTGGACTAGTTTTAAAGAAACAGTATAAAACTTGCACACAGGGAGATACTGCAACTAGCCAAAAATCTTCCATGTATCCAACTCCCTTTTGGCAGGAAGACCAACTTTAGGCTGCTTTGATTTTCAATATAAAAGTTTTGGAGTTATAAAACAGTATTTTCCACAATGGCCTGCCATTGTCTAAGTGCATGTCAGAAACAGCGATTTGTCTTCTGCTGATATATGGTATATCATATACCATATATCAGAAGCAAGCATTTTATTGTGGTCCTGGCTTGAAAATAATAGAATTGAGTCTGTTATGAAGATGAAGCAGATTTTCCTGCATTCCTTATGTAGGACAGGATTTTTTTACTATTGGCAGGAAAAGAGAACATGCAAATGGTACTGAAGCAAATTGTATTAGCAAAAAAGAAATATAAATGCTTGGAAATGCCATTCCAGAGTGTTCAAAAAATTGTTTGAAGATAGCCTTCTGAAGTTTCTACTTCTTATAACCAGAGTGGTTCCTAAATCTGCTGCACTTCAGGCCTTTGATTTGACAGAATTAATGTTGTTTCCCTTTTGCTATGTGCCTGGAAATCATGTATATGTGTATCAGGTTTTCCAATTTTTTTTTTTTTGATACTGCAGCTTTGCAAAAGTCCATTCCTATAAGTTATATGAAAGTGCTTGTGCCTTGGCCACAGTGTTACAGCATTGTGAGTGGCTGCTTGTGGCACACTGCTGTAGTTACAAACGTGGGTATCTGAACACAGGACTGATTTATCTCTGCTGCCACTGAAATTTCCTTTGTCCTGCACTGTGTTTACAAGCAGCCTGTCTTGCACACTGTTATCTAGTCAACAGCTGAACTTTAGGCTAGCTTTTATCTTTCAGAGTGAAGAAAAATCTGTGTAGGACTGTTATACAATCTTTACTCAATAGGGGGCATATACTCCTTTTTCCTGACACCGTGTAGCAATAAGCTGATTAGGTTTATCAAGTGTTCTTGAGAAAGACATAAATATTGTGGTTTCATCATTTCTTGATGTGTTAGTTAGTCTTGCTTAAGACTGAAAGCAGAATATGCTTCTGTTTGGGTTTTCTTTATGAAAACTGTAAAAAATCCAAGAAAAGCATGGCATCTTTTTGGTGATCATAAGAAAGCAGGAACTTGTAAAAAATTGCGTCTAAATTTTCTTCTTGAAATCTATATTCAGTTGAAGAAGTCAACTCTTTTCTTTGCATGCATCTTCCAAACTCGTCCAAAAGAGGAGATACAGGTATATTAATACTGATCAGTCAGAAAAATGAAATATTTAAGAAAGTTTGTCTTCATGTATGAATGTTACACTGAAAATGTTGAAACTGAATGGTGTCCCTGCTTTTCCTGCAAAGTTCAGTTTCTCAAAGCAGACTTTGTACAGATGGGTGTAGTTTTTTAGCAGAGAAGGTATCAGAAAATGTGGCATTTAGTCCTGCAAACCAGTAACTGTTGGCATACCACAGAGTTTAACTTTCTGAATAGCTGTACTCCAGCCGTGTATATCTAAGGAGCAATACCAAGCTGAATTCATTATTCTGTTGAAAGGGTGCTTAAAAAGCTGACTTAGCATGATATGTCTTCCTCTTCTCATTTTGATAACAGCTACAAATAGTTGACAATACAAATTAGAATGTACTTAGAACATGTGTCAACTTAAAATCATTCTCTACAGTCGGCCAAAGCAACCAGAAAGCTCTCATAAACCCCTACCAGTCTACGAAAAGCCATTTACCAGCTGGGAAGCCAGGATGCACCGTAATGTTCACTGGTAGATATTTCAAGGTGTTCCTGTTTGGTTAAATCACCTTTCTGACTTTTTTCTCACAGTGGAACAATGTGAAGAAAAATGTAATTCTAATATCTGGATGTGCAATAGACTTGCTTGACAGAAGGTAACTTTCAAGACTGCTGTTCTTGATGTTCTGTCAAAAGCATCATAATGTAATTCTGCATTATTATAGTCCCAGCAGAATTGTTGGAACCTGAAACAGGGAGTTTCTGTATTGCCATGCAGCAGATGGCTCGCCATGGTGAGACTGAACTCTGTACAAGAAATGACTGCCAATATCGTTGCAACTTTTCTCCTTTCTCTACCCTATAGTTTAAATCCTGTGTGTTTCATTTAAGATATTCCTAAGGCATGATATTAATAAATGTAAGGATAGTAAAATACGTGTAAATACATATGCACATGAAATAAATAAAGCAGTGAAGGCTTTAAGCTCTCCATGCTCATGCTGGTAAGATATTAGTCGTGCAGGTTTTACTACTGAAGACAAAGCAATGACTTACGCAGGGGAATGAGACAGTGAAACTCTGGCCCTAGGTGACTTCAGAAACACATTATAGTCATGGACTGAAACAATTAAAATTTCACAGTGGCAGTTTAGCTTTAAAAATGTCCTGTGAAACACTGCAAAAGGATTGAATCATGATGTGACCAGATTATGTTTAAAGCAAAGAGTTATGTAATTATTTAAAGGAAAGAGTTTGAAGTTAAGTTAAAGTTTAATAGAGTTATATAAACAGAGGATTGCTCATTAGAACCCCACAGATAATTGTCACTCAGTCATTTAAATGCTGTTACCCTTGCACTGCCTTTTTGCTGCATAATAACAGAGGTTGTTATTTGCCTTAAGAATTTTTTTGTGAAAATTGCTTTTCAGTCACCATCATACAACTGACATGTACACCTTAAGCCTCTCTTTTTCTCTGAGGTTAAGCTGTTCCAGTCTGCATAATGTGTTTTGTAGCTCATTATTCACCTCAGATGAATTTGTGGCATTTACTCAGAAAGTGCACGATGTCTGTGCCTTTTTCTGCTGTGTCTTAGCTGAGCATCCCAACTACTATATTATTAAATATTCCACAGGAGGCATTAATTTATCTTTTTTTTTTTCCCTGTAAACTACAACTTAAGTATTGACTTCAGCAATAAGTGTTTCTGATTGAATATCTCACTAATGGAAAATCCCTGCATGTGGAATTTTACAGAAGAGAGGATGATTATTCTTAGTGCTCTGTTTCTCCAATCAGAAATAGTAAATGAAGTCCATTCTTGAGGATTAGGTGTGATAATGTTGGCAACTGTGGTAGACGGAAATACTAAACTGTTAACGGGAGTGTGTTTCAGCTTATTTTTCACTAATGAAAAAAAGCCAGGTCTTTCTGAGAAGGTGCACTTCTTTACTAAAAAGGAGATTTTATGTTGTTGTGATGTTGGTTTTCTGCAGTTAAATGTACTTTTGATGAACCTCGGTAGGTCTAAGTCCAGAGCCTTAGATTTATGGATTAAATAGACAGAGTTAGCAAGAATTTGCCCATGTTTGGGCAGAGAGAAGCAGGGGTCTGCAAACAAAACATAGGTGTGCTCAGGCTGCCATCACTACTAACTGTATCTTCTGGTACTATAATTTAATGCTTTTGAGAATGTGATATAAGGCTGTTATGAGGCCTTTTCACAAACAGAGCAAAGTATCATCAGGACATTGTCCCTTTGCACAACAGTAATGCTTTTGCTTGTTAGGAAAGAAGTTACCTAATTTTAGAGTGGGTCATACAAACAAGCGGTTCAGTGGCTAACCTTTTTGTCATTGCTAACACTCCGGAGTGAGATAAAAATGGGGCATGGAGTAAGTTTTGTAGCCAGGAATAGTTCAGTTTTCAAAAGGACAAACAGAAATTATTAAAAAGAGCATCTCAGGTAATTGTTCACAGGCAGAGATGTTGGAAGTTGTGCATTGGCTTTATTAACTTTTTGTCATTCTCAGTAAACATAGGTATGTGCCAGCACCTTCAGACCCAAACATCCTCGTTCAGCAATCACGTGTTGAGTGCATGGGCAAGTTCACCTTTGGATCTTTCAAGAGTTCATGCTGAGGTCTACTTTGTGTTCATTCTTATTGTGTCTCCCGGGAAACAGAAAGAGTCTAGAAGAATAGTGGTTTACTAAACAGCTGGGAGTATTGTGTTTGATAGCAAAGTACATTGTGTGCCCACGACCGTGTTTTTCCTTGGCCGTGTAAGCTCCATTCAAGGGCTTTTTTACAAATTTAAAATACTAAATTGTAACTGTTTCTGTTGAAAGTCAGGAGAAATGTAGGAAATGTTGTTCACAAAGCACATGCAGAGTCCAATTTTGGTTTCTCTTGCAAGAATATGCCATCAGTCCTTCCTGTATAGTTGGGAGATGTTGCATTACGTGTATCTCCGGTGTGATCCTGGCTTATATTCCCAAAAGAAATATGAAGAAAGGAATATAAAGGACAACAATAAATAAGAAGTAAATTGTAGTTTGCTGGTCTACTCACACAAACAGGCAGAACTGGAGGGATTTTGAACAGGTTTTTTTCATTTACTAGGTTTATTAAAAAGGATGAAGCGTTTTGAGCCTTAACAGACTATATTTTTCAATTAATTGGTGGTCGTGTTTGAAAAGCTTGTATCATTTTAGAAGAGATTAAAAATGTGATGGTCGTTTGCAGTGTTAAAACTATGAAACAACAGTAGAAAGAAAGATGTGTCTCCTTCATAGGCTGACATTTCTCTTATGTATAAGCTCTATCTATACTAGGGAAAAAAGTTTGCTTGTGTTATACATTTATTCAGGATGGGTAAAACCATAGAAAATCAGTGATAGTGATCAATGAAAATCAAAGATTTTAAAGCAGTAAAATAGAGATTCACAGTAATGGAAGGGCAGAGATTAAAAGTCAGATGAGGATATAGCGTGTGAGTGTTTTCTTGGAAGAGAACGTCTTTCTGTGGGTCCACCTAGTAAAGAAAGAGAGGAATTATTGAGACATAGGTTGAAACAGGTGACAGAAGTTAACATCTTTGGCTTAGTAATAAAGGGCATAACTATAATAAATCGAGTTTTGCTTAGATACTTTCTGGCCCCTCTATCCGAAATACAGTACCATAGATTTTTAGATGGAGGACCTCCTGCTCACTGTGCCTTTTCGTGTAGTGTGAAATAATTAGAATCTGACTGCTCAATGGGATTCACCCATGCAAATGGCCATAAGGGCACAACAGCTTCTGTGTCAATTACGTGACACAACTGCTGTGTTGCTCCTGAATAACCATTCTGTAGAATAACATCAGCTTAACTTAATTTTCTGCAGAAAATGTTTCTAGGTTAACAGCAGGGCTCTCTGGAAGGATTTCAATTCATAATTTTCTTATTGACAGTTGATGTTATAGCAAAATTTTAAATATCATGCTCAAAATTTTAATTTCAGTCAAAGTTTCCAATGGGTAGAACTGAAGCATTTTGTTTTATTGATCCAGACCAGCCACTGGAAATCTAGAGTTGACAAACTCTATAGGAAATATCTTTATGGAAAGATATCAGGTGTTTACCTGTTACACTTAGATCGTGTACTAAGAGATCATGTACACTGTGGTTTTTTAAGGTAAGCTCTCATGATAGTAAAGCAAAAGTATAAAAAATATTCACCATCCTTACTCTACAGAGTTGTGGAGAGCCAAAGAGCAGTGAAACAAGACAACCATGCTTGACCCTTCCAGACTCAGCAAGAGGAACCCATGAGATAGGGGCACTGTAGTAAAGATAGTCAAAACTCCTCTAAACAAATAATGGCCATATGTGTTGGCATAAAAAGTTTCAGCCAGCTGGGTGTCTTCTGAGTTGAATAACATGACAAAGCTAAGATGGCAGATGAGAACCTCCCAATGTGGAAGGGCCTTGATGGCTGTGGCAGAAAAAGCAGAAGTGGAAATACCACTAGAATATACTATGTTAAGTCTTTTTATAGGCTGGTGTTTCAAATGGTGTCAGTAGAGCTGTAAATTGTAAGTTTCTGGCACAGGGTGTAACATTCCAGAAAAAGAATATTTTTTTCCACAGAATCAGATTTAATGTTTAATAACAAACATTGTGATTGTAGACCAGTGAACTTTAACACATCAAGGACAGTGTTCTCAAATAAAGTGGCCTGCAAAGGTGACGGAGTTCAGTTCTGGTCTTGTAGACCTTTGAAGCTAGTTTGTTTAGTTTGGGGTAAATTTATATACATGAAAGAGGACTGTATATTTTGGCTTTGAAATCTAGATTGCTGTTTAACAACCATTCATAATTATGGTATTACTTATTAATCTCTGTAGCCTTAGGTCAGTAGAGGTCTGAAATGCAGCTGAACGTGGCTCAAACATGACAACTTGTCTCTTGTTCTTTCAAGTGACAGATGGCTTTATAAAATAAGCACAGCAACAACATGTGATACTTACAGGTAGTTTTCCCATAGCCCATCACAAAGTGCTTAAAAGAAGGTATTTGAAATCTCTGTTGTAGATGGAGAAAGGGAGAGGCAGAGAAGCATCCTTACTCTTCCGTGAGTCCTGACATTAGGATAGGGCAGAGTCAGGATTCAAACCTGGTTCCCCTCAGTCCCAGTCCAGTGCTCTGTTTACTCCAGCATGAAAAGAATCACAACATAAGCATATTCTAAATTTTGTCTGCCAATTCTATAATCCTATTTTGCTTTGAGATGCTAACCAAAGATAAGACCTATACTACATTCTGAGCTGCTTTTCCAGAAATTTAGCCCTCTAGCTATTATGATTTTCTTTGAAAGATTCCACTCTGAGGAGGCATTTCTACCTTAAACGTTAAGACAACAGCTCAAATTCTCTGTGAAACTTTCTGCTAAAAAGCAGCTCTTCTGCCTGGGAGAAACTTGCTGGAATTCAAGTTTGTGAAGGGTTATTTAGGGTCGGTGTTCAGGTAAGCAGTATTCTTCTCATCTATTTTTAAACTGATGCTGTATATTCTGTGATTCTGTGATATTCCTTGTTAGGTTAAGATGTTAATATTTAAATCAAAGT
Organism: Syrrhaptes paradoxus; assembly: GCA_013400615.1. Lineage (NCBI taxonomy): Eukaryota > Metazoa > Chordata > Aves > Pterocliformes > Pteroclidae > Syrrhaptes > Syrrhaptes paradoxus. The sequence goes on from VZTO01025717.1 coordinate 30,286, forward strand.
TCCTTAAATAATAGTAGACACTTTTAAATTTAATGCAGGTAAATGTAAATATAGTTATTATTTTTTATGTTTCTCAAAATAGTTTACTTGAAAGTGTTTAAAATTCTGCCTGTGTGCACAGCCTTCTCTTGTTTTTGTGTATATTTTCTTAGATTTTTCCACGGTAGATTGAATGCTAAATTCTTACCAGAGGGCAGACACTTTGTAATTTTCCATGTGCTACTTAGAAGTTTATGTAAGATCTGGAATTAATCACTTATACAGTTCCCCCTCATAATGTGGTTTATCTGTTACTGATTGACAAGGGTAAGTAAAAGGTTCTTAAGCTATTGATGATGCCTTTCTATAAATCAACAATACCATTAACCTCCACTCAAATAATGAATTATTTTCCTGAAAAATCTATCCCTGGAGAAAGGGGTTGAAACCATAAAGTCAGAAAAGTTCTTCCTATAGAAGCCTTTGCAGTGCTGAAAACATACTGTGGTTACATATAAATATCTCCTTTTGTTCCAACATATAAATTTATAAAGGGGTGAAGTGAGTAGCTCTACACCTTAGGGAGCTATAAACAGTTATACTGGAGCCAGAAGCTTCAATCCTCTTTCCCCAGGAAAGAAGACTTTTCCTTTTTGTTAGCAGAAACAGGCAAAATAATTTCCAGTGATTCCATTGGTGGCTTTCCCGTTATCTAGAGAGGGAAAAGGGGGCAAAAGAGGGAGGAGGAAGTGATTTGTAAGGAGCATTATTTTGTGTTCGCATTTGTTTTTTGCTAATTTTGCTCATAGTCTCTTATTTTTCTATTATGTATGCTGGAATGAAAAAAAACCTCACCCAAAATACAAACTACATCAGTAAATTTATATATCTTAAGAACCAACCACATTTTCAACTTCAGTAATGAAGATTTGAGGTAATTCATGAATGGAACAGCCACAGCCTCCTGTCTCCAAATTAAACGCCAATATGAGAATGTATGAAACAATGAAAATAATTTTCAGATTATTCTGAAAAACTTTTCTCCATATAAATTCCACATATAATCATTAGCAACTGCAAGTTTTTAGTTAATGCTGGGTTCAGGAGGAGCTCTTCCACTTTTCCTTTCTTTAAAAAAAAAAAAAAAAGAACAATTATCATTTACTAGGATGAGGGCAGGGGTGAAATGGAGTTTTGTTGAATATTTGCTGTTTTAAGACTTATTTGCAGGTCACACAATACTACAGAGGTCAAAACCAAGTAGGTTGTGGTCACTGTCATGCCAGACAACTCTCTGTTCTGCAGTGGGTGGTGACCATTTCTTACCTGCAGCAGAAAGCACTGGTCAGGGGGGAAACTGTGGTCAGGAATCTACTGTTTGTATCGGCTTGTGTTAAAGGCAGAAGACCTATGGGTTACATTTTGTAAATCTATAAGAAAAAGCCATATTCAAAATCATAGTGTATTTAAAATTTTTCATGCAAGTCTTTTCTGGAGTTTCAGGAATTGCATGCCTTGCTGAATTTGTAGGTGGGATGAACTCTTGTATGGCACTAACAGCACCATGTGCTGTTATCATTTCACTTGCTTATCTGATACCTGTATTCAGTGCACATTAGGAAAACTTGCCTGGTTTTATGCGATCACAATGCCTCCACATTCAGTCAGAAAAAGCCCACGTTTTGTCTGTCTTTAAAGGTGTGTTGTATTTGTAGGAGTGATTGCTTTGAAAGTCACACCTACTTAAGGATATAGACTAGTCATTTAATACTAAAATTGACAGCACTAATATGCCCTTGATCTTATGCTGATTTCTCGCATACTCTGTTGTAAGGATATTTTTCTAGCACTTATTCCACTGTTTGTTTAAATGCAGAATTAATTGCAGTTTCATCATTGGGAGAAATGGAAGATAGTGCAGTGGAACAGATAATTTTTCTTCACCTTCTGCTTACATCCTTCAGATAGCTGAGTTTATACCAATCACCTATAAATGGTATTCTTGAACCTCTTTGTGTATGAATAAATTTCTCTGTTGTGGACAGCTAGAGGACTCTCTTCTACCCACAGCACCACCTACTGAAACCCACTCTTAAAAAGTGCTGTTTCCTCACAGTCAGTAATTTTGTCACTTCCACCTTCTGTTTGCAAAGTCCTTTGTCATTGGTCTTTGTAACGTTTTCTTGCCTTAAATAACAAATAAAAGGATATTAAAATTCAAAAGGAGAGAAAAGGAACGTTCTCGTTAAAAACTTGTAAGGTATTTGTATGTTGGCATTTGTGACAGATTTATTATGGTGTCTCAGAACTGACAAACCAGCCTGCAGCTGTGAATTAATTCTGTATAGTGGCATGAATAATGTGAAAAACATTTAAATGGACTGGCTGGATGAAGCTAATAATATTGCTCCACACTTAAAGTTTAAGCTACATTTCCTTACACAGCCATCTGATTATCTGGCAGAAATATTTTAAGATGACTGGAGAGTACTTTAAAGTGGCTGATACCTGGCAGTTTGTTCCCACAGAAAGCACTGAAGATTTTCAGATAAAAATACTTTCAACCTCTGCATACAAAGGCTGGCATGTCTCTGGTGAGCGTAGGAGCCAAGAGCAGACTCGCTGCTGCAATCAGAGTGGCTATGTTTGTACTTAGCTGTCCTGCAACGTTATTCTGCCAGTGTAGAAAAACATGTTGGGAATTAAACCTTAATTTATCACTCAACTAATAATTACTTAATAAGGTTCTGGGGGAGGGGGGGGAGGAAGAAGGTCTGTTATGTTTTTTAACTAAACTGCAACACAGTTTTGAACTCTCTGTCACATAGCAATTGTTTTCTCTTCAGGGACAGTCAGTTTAACTATAATCTCTGTTCTTGGTTAATTTAGACATGAAAAGTAACTGTCACAACTCCAAAATTTTAACTTTTTACATGCAATGGTACAGCTTCTGAGTACTGTCATCGTTTTTAAGGGTAACATTTTTTGTGTCATTCCTCAATCATGAATAATATTAATTCTCTGTGTCATTTGAAGTTGCTCCTGGCTTCTTTCTTTGTAGCTCCTTCCTGTATTTCCAGCTGGTGGTTTTATTCTTCTGTGTATCTTGCTTCTGTTCCTAAAGACAGTTTCTAATAAAATATTTTGATTCTTAGGCTGGATATCAGGAAGAAAAGAAATCGAGAACTTTAAGTCAGGGAAGACAGTGTAGGTAAAGAGAGAAAAAGGGAAGCCAGAGAATACTCATCTTCAAGTCAGCTTCCCCTGTGACTCATGTCTCACCAGTCTAGCTGAATTCCTGTGTTTAGGGTCAGCTCAGGCCTAGAGGAAAAAAAGTTTTAGAAGAATAAAAGGAATGGAAACCTGTTCGATTGCTCTTGGAGCACCAAGCTTGAGATTTAACTGTGCAATATCCTAATGTGAGTGCATGCTAAAAGTATGTTCTTCTCCAAGTTTTATAGCTTGCTAACCCCTTTGGAGATGCCAGTTCATAAAGGTTATGTCAGTCCTGTGCAAAGAACATGAGCAGCTTCCATTTCAGTCTTGTAGTCACAAGAGTTGAGCCTATAAAGAGCTGGCCTTCAAGAAAACAGGTGGTCTTCTCTTCCCCATGGGCATAAGCAATGACTTTTCCTCTCCACCTATGCTCCGATTCAGACTTTCTAAAAATGCTGCATTGAAAACTCTCAATTTAACATTCTTCTGGTCCTCTGAAACTTTATTTCATCCTTCTTAATGCCCCTCCTCTGCTCTACCTCTGTGCCAGCCACCTCTTCCTTCATCATTTGGTCAGGGTCCAAAGCAAACAGCACAATTGTTTTTACTTGGTGTGTTCTGCCTTGTTTATGTGTAATGAAAAACAACAGCCACTTTGAGTGAAGGCAGATATTTGCAAAATTGCTTCCTGAGAGTAAGAAGTTTTACGAGATTGAAGGTAATAAATTGAAAGTGTGCAACTCTCTACATTACAGCCATGAAATTAATCAAAGGGCTGGAGCACCTCCCTTATGAGGACAGGCTGAAAGAGTTGGGGTTGTTCAGCCTGGAGAAAAGAAGGCTTCAAGGAGACTTAATAGCAGCCTTCCAGTACCTGAAGGGGGCCTACAGGAGAGATGGGGAGGCACTCTGCATCAGGGAGTGCAGTGAGAGAACAAGGGGTAATGGGTACAAGCTGAAAGAGGGTAAATCTAGACTAGACATTAGGGAGAAGCTTTTCACTGTGAGGGTGGTGAGGCAGTGGCCCAGGTTGCCCAGGGAAGCTGTGAATGTCCCATCCCTGGAGGGGTTCAAGGCGAGGCTGGATGAGGCTTTGAGCAACCTGGGCTAGTGGAGGGTGTCCCTGCCCATGGCAGAGGGGTTGGAACTTGACGATCTTTAAGGTCCTTTCCAACCCAAACCATTCTATGATTCTGTGATTCTACGATTTCTAGAACAGAGGTAGAGATTAGTGTAATAGAATTATAGTACACAAAGATCAAAATTCAGAAACAAAAATGAACACAGGACAAATGCCAATATATTTATAAAAATGTACTAATTTCCATCTCAGTTTTATGGCATTACTGTTGAACTGCTGATTTCTACAGGAAATAAAATATACTGCTCTGTCAAATAATAGACTATGATGTCAAGGGTAATAAACTGTTGCTTCATCTTTACTTAGCTCATATTAATATCTTCAGAGTTGTCCTTGGTTTTCCCATACTCACTATTATCAACGTATTACAGAACTGATTGCCTCCTGTTTTTCATTTAAGTGTTAATTCCTGAGGGGTGTATTTTTTTTAATTTTAGTTTTCTACTTCCTCGTCAAAGAAAATTTTGTTTAATTCTGTTTTAAAGGGATTGGTGCAAGTTTGGGATTTGAGAGCAGAGGAGCACTATTTACCCGTGGTCTTGGTTAGGGGCCAATGGGTTGATATTCCTGGTAGAAAGATAAGTTTGGGACCTTTGTCAAGACCTCTGTGGACATTCGTCTTTTCTGAAAAACTAAAAAGAGAACAGAAGTTATAAAATTACCCACAGTAGATTTTAGTATGAAAAACAGGTCATGTTTAATATGTGCAGCTAAAAAAAAAAAAAAAAAAAGTCCTTTTTATTCCTGGAAAGGCCTCCTGTATTTTCAGTATAGGAATTCTAGTGATGATAAGTATAACAGCACACAAAAGTATAGTAAATCATATGAATTGCTGCATTTCTTGGGAAATGCTGTATGGCAATCTCATTCCAGATCTGTTTAATTTAGGCAGTGACAAAACCACTAGAACACCTATGATGATGGGGTACTTTCACTTAATTAGATGACTTGTGCTTTCACGCTGAACAGACATGCCCACTAAGAGGCAGTGTCTACCCGTGCTCTAACCTGGATGCTCAGAAGACTGATGTTCCTTAAAATTAATTCACGTGGGGCTTTCATACCTATTTACTGAATGAGGGAACGAAAGGGAATACTATATTGCAGTCTCTAAAATGTTTTGAATTAATGCTCTGTCTTGAGCAATCACATCGATATCCGCAGTATGCTACAGATATCAGCAAACAAAGTATTAAGTAAACAAGTTTGAGATTATGGGGGGAAAAATATTAACAGAATTTTGCACTCATTTGTTCTGCATAGTTTCTAATTTTTGTAACCTTAGAGTTTTGCATTTACGCTTAAGACACAAAAACGGGGTAAGACATAGAAAAATAATAATTTTTTCATATATTAATTTATACATTGTAATGAGAAATGGTTGAAATGACTTATCATAGTATCAAAAGTAAAACTTAGGATTTTTGATCACATTCACATTGCTTACAACTAAGACTCTGAGCTTGGTTGCTGTCTGTGTACAAATTGGGGAAGCAGAGAGGAATCTGCAGTGAGGGATCTGGGCCTATGTAGGAAAGGTTCGGTGTGGCACAGGCTGTACACTTGGACTTTTAATCCATTTGCCTGGTTCTATATTTGCATGCTGCATGCGTACATACAATCAAATAAAAAGTAGGGATATAAGGATATGCTAAATTATAGTATGATTCATGTAGCAATACTGCTGTAGCATCAGTCTGCTTGCAGCAAAATTTGTAGGACAAGATAATCTCTTTTGGTACACCATCTGGCACACTTGGAGAAACTAGGTAAGTCTTCTAATATACAAACATTTTTTTGTGATTAAGAACTGAAGAAGGGGCTGGTGTCCTTCAACCTCTGCATTTTTTTTACTAATTAGATGGTTTGCACAAATTTACTGCCTCACCAGTGGCTTTGCTTCACTGTAAATTTTGTCAGTTGCCAGTGACATGAAGGGGCCATCATGGCAGCCTGCAAGAGGTGGAAAGTTTTAGGAGAACCCTACTTTTTTGCCCAATACTTTTCCCTGAACTCCCTTCCAAGTGGCTGTGCAGTGCAAACAAACCAAACCAAACCAAACCAAAGCAAAACAAAATAAAAAAAGCATATGAGCCTAATCTTATCCAGTGACATTTTATTCATCAAGGATATGCCTGTGCCATCCTTTCCTGGCAGACAAAATTATACACTTCTCGTGCTTCAAGCTGGACTCAGGCCAGCCCTGAACCAAAAGCAGTTAAGAGTTGCTTAGTGTACAAAGTAATGTGGGACCCAGCCTCTTAGTGAGACTTATTTTCATAAATGCTAGCCAAACTATAGCTTTTGATCTGGATCGAGCTCATATTCAGCTTACTTAGAGCATAAGGCGAATAAAATCACATCTGTGTGCAAGATACAATGCAAATTAAGTTGTAAGCAACATGGGCCTGGGGATACACACATTTGAGCTATTTGCAGACATGACCTTTGGAGGTGGGCAGCAGGATGGGAAGGGGCAGCCAGGGAGAGTGCATGAAGGTACCTGCACAAGTGAGGTTAACTAAGGAAACTGAGTTGTTTTCTTTGAAATGGCAAAATTTCAATTGTGTTTGCTGTGGAGAAGCAGAGGCAAGAAAACTCAACCAGTATGGAGGCAGCATGGAATCAATGCAAATTCAGAGTCCAGAAGTTATTCCAATAATAGCAATTGACTACAGGAACATACTAAGAAGAAACAGAAAAGCAAAACATGGGGTGGTGAGGTCATTTCAGTTAATAAATTAATGTGCATAAGATACTTTGTGCACGATTCTAGTGTTGATTAATTTAATACATGGGAGGGGTCGGAGGAGAGCATTTGCTATTATTAGTATAGTTGAGCATAGGAAGTGTTTGAAGCACTTGGTCACAGCAAAAAAAATCCCTGTTTCTTTAGGAACAGCCAAAACGTGGAGACTAAACACAGAAACAATCTCCAAAAGAAGACAGGTTTGAGATGTATGACTGTTTAAGACAAACATTCTTTCTGTTTGTCTTGTGTTGCAATAAAAGATGAGGAAAATTGTACCACGTTCCTAGAAAAAAAAGAGGCTGCAGAAAAAGTTCACATCTTTTGTTCACATCTTGAAAGTAAATGTGGTGATTAATTGCTGTAGAACTATCTGCAAAGCAGACGGTGTGTTTGGTTTCTTGTATATGCACCCGTACACCAAGCCATGCTGCTCAGCTGGTCATCCATGCAAATTTTGTTTAAGCCTATGCTCTTCAAAGCTGGTTTTCAGAACTCTGTTTTCTGTCTCTGCTTTTTTGGCTGCTTTTTTTTTTGGTACTGCAGAATTACCACACATCTGTGAGAAATATTCCTCATTTTGAGCCTGCTAAACGTAACTGTCTCTTGGTTTTACAGTGACAGAGCTGCAGAGGAGCTGCAGGCACCTTGGAGAAGGAATGTAAACTGGGCTAGGTGACTATCATCTCACAAATAGCTGTTCTTAAAGAGCTTAGGTCTGAAGTTGTCTGGTTTCGTACTATCAAGAGATAATTAGTCCCTGCACTATGATTGGTAGGGCCATATTCGGTGTTTAAAATGATCCCAGAAAATAATTATTAAGCCACAAGTATTTATTCCTGTCACTCTGAATGCTATATCCAAATTATTACATGCAGAGAATTCTCCATAGCACTGTGTTATACAGTATATATCCTGCAAAGTCACAGAAGATTTTCTGTTGCAGCTTATTCTGTCAGTCAGATAGTGGTACATAGAATGGCCTGGATATCAATATTACTATCATTAATAAAAACATTGTCATTATAAAAGACAAGCTTTCCTTACTGTTCTAGAAGGTACAGTAGAAGACATTATTTTTTGAGCCTAAAAATTCCATAGCATCTTAAATCATCTGTGAAATAGTTGTCTAAAATCAATTTTTGTGCAAGGAGCTTCATTTGCAAATGAATTTGAAATGTTTCCAATAACTTTTTCTGGTTTCACTCTGACACAATGCAACAGAAGATGGTTCTAAAATTACTGCCCTACTAGGGCAGGGCTTTGGAATGGGCTTTGTCTTTCTTACAAGGTAGGGTCAGTGGATCACAGAACTATTAAATACCGTCTCAAAGAATTAAATGTAAACACAGTTGGGGAGTAGTGCTTCTTCCCTACTAAAGCTGGAAGAATTTATAAATAACTAATGTTACACCTAAAATAGACTAATCTGAAGTATTTACACTAAAAAAAAGGCTCTTGTTTAGCTCTCGGTAGTGACCTTTTTATCAAAAGATGCCCTACAATATCTGGCAGCTAGCAGGTCAATGAGGGGAGCTGCTGAGAGCAGTGCTTCTGTGGCTGGGAACAAAACCCTGGGAGAGGAGGTGCTGGGGGTGGAAGTATCTCCTTTACAGGGAAAAAATAAAACAAGGATCAGAGATCACGAGTCTTACTCACTGTTCATCTTAAAATTAGTATCCTTCTTATCCCTCTTCCCTTCAGTGGTGTTATTCCTTTTTGTTGCCACAACAAGCAGAACCTATGTCAAGGAGAGAAGGAGATGCATGACTGGAAGGAGATCTTTTTGAATAACAAAGAAGTCCTACTTAAAAAAACAGGTATAATTTCAAATGTATCAATTATACCTTTATTACAAGGAGGTGCTTTTTTAAAAAAAAAAATAAAATTTTGCACTTCAATCATGCTGGATGTTAACACAAATCTGATTTCCCTAAGGTTGTCTTGACTGTCCCATGCAGAATGTCTCACATGCTGTTTCCTATCTGCAATCAGGTGGCAACTCTAACAAGAACCTCCCTCCCTACTGATGCCCAGCAATCATAAGAGTCTTGAAGCTGCTTACATCTGATGTAAATAATGATCTCTGTCTAGGTGGTCTTATTTGCACAGGCAGTTGGATCGGCAGTACTAGGAAAGCTGCAAGGACACATTTTTAGCTGCCTTATTGGTACCAGTATGAGACTGAGAAATTCATGCTAAAGCCATGAGTTCCATCCCTTCTCACAGATGCCTTTTTCCCTGAGGAATATGAAGAACTGATCCAGACTGGTTAGATTGTCACATACTTCCTTGCAGTCCAGACAGAAGAAGGCCAATTTGCTTTAGTCAAGTATATTTTAAACCCAGCTTTTCTGTTGGAATGCTGAAGATTTGCTTTATGGCAGGATCTGTTCCACTTGTTCCCTGCTTAGACTTTAGGCTGAACTCTAGACTGGATTCTTGTAGTTCTCCAAGTTCTCCTGTTAATTTCTTGCACCTGCTGTAAGCCCTCTTTTTTAACCAGTCACTTCTATCCAGAAAATCATCTATTATTTTACTTTCAGACTCTTTTTTGTGGATGGCCTGTTCCACATCTGCACAGCTGACTTGAAGAATATGGGAATAAACTTGCCATTTTGCCCTTAAATCTAGCACAAGACGTGTCCTAAGTGACTACCTCCAAATTATCATCATCAGGGCAAGGAAATTAAGTATTTCAGTGCAGGGGAGGACTTTAAAAGCAGCTTAGAGTGTGTGTATCATCTTCAAAGCAATGTGATGGATGCAGAAATGCATTATCAACCTGTCCCATCTTAATATGCAGTTTTTGATGGATGACAGAGTCAAGGCCTCTGTGCCTTCCCCATCTGCCGCAGGACATTGGATGTTCTTGTATAAGAATGATGACATGTGTCTCACTGAAAGCAGTAATCTACAAGTTCTTTCTTCTCCTTCTGTCTTACCATATTTCCAACTCCAATCTAGTCAATGGATTCCCTAGAAAATGAATTACTAGTGAATGCATTTCTGTTCCTTTTCAATTATGGTAGAGCAGAGGTATTTTAAATGTTTTGTCTCTTCCCAGTAAAAGCCCAAAGATAGAATATAAGCACTTTTAGACCAAGAGGATCCATGCAAATTGAGATTCATAAAGGCAAGCCTGTGGCCTCTACAGCTCCTCCNGCTTCAGAACATCTACAGTGCTGAAAATTCAGCTGCATCTAGAGACAATGAGTCCAAATCACTGGGTATTGGCTGTACTTCGGATATGATGGATTAAATATCTATTTTACTCTAACTCCTGTATGTAGTTTGATGATTTTTTTAGAGACAGAACGGTTTTGAAATATCTGAAGTGTTGTGAAATTAAAATACTGTCTCATGTCTCCGTTTTTTCCCCACCTTTTTCATAAACTGAATAAATATTTTTACGTGTTGACGGAAAATACAGCAGATGATTTTAAAATGTAGAAAGCAAACCTCCTTTCTATTACTGTTACTCTGAATGAAAAGACAGCCATTCTCAAAAAGATAATTTTGAGGTTCCATATATGTGCAGCAGACATTTGAAGATAATAAGTGTGATAATAAATACAAATATGATATAAATGGTGCCCAAAGCATGGAATATGTGGAAGGGCTTCATTCCCAGCGTCCCCTGGTACTAGTTTACCAAACTAACGTTTCAAATTTTGAGTAATTAAGACAAAAACATGCAAAAAGCAGCTGACTTAGTACAGGACTGTGTGCTCAAGTTCCTCATACATTTGACAGGAGATCCTGACCGTGAAACAGGAATTAGACCATATGAATCTACATAACCTAGCCTTGGGCATGGCTGTCTAATTTACTAGATAAAATACAGTTAGTATTTAGCTATTTTTTAAAATACAAAAATCTATGTGTACATTACTGTATTTTGTCATTTTAATAACATCTGAGAGGGTAATTTTAAAGAACTAAACTTACTTCTTATTTTTAGAAATTTTGCCAAGTCTGGCTTTTGACTACTATCTGCATGCCCATTTACTTTAGACAAAGAAGTTAACCTGTTCTGCATTCTCATTATACGTGAGAAACTATTACAGAAAACTTTATATTCTCTAGACTTCACCAGAACTTCTAGTCGCTAAGTCACTATCAAAATAGTGAAGTAGGCATTGCAGAGTAACTTTTCAGACTAGTTTCATATACCGATGCTCTATGCCAGAATGAACATCAGTATATTTTATATAATGTTTGCGTGAAGATAATTAGAATAAGTTGTTTTAGGAATAAGTGACTTTCTCTGCAGTTCTTTTTCACATGTAGGCAGAACCACAGAGGAGAGATTGTAACTAGGTAAGGAAGTTTCTATGTTTGAGTTTGAAAAAGCAATTCAGTTTGCACCCCTGAGTAAAGTCCATGGCAGCAGGATACAACTTTGAAATTCTATAAATACTTGAACCACACTCTGGAACTTATTTTTACTGTTTGCCTACTAAAAGCTGTACTTAATAGCTAATCTGTGTTATTGCTTTAGGTTAGTCACAGTTCTAGGATCCTTATCTCTTTGGCTTCTTTAATGCATTTTTCTTTGTCTGCTTTCAATCTAAGTTATTGCTTAGAGCACTAGTGACCCAATTCCTTCCCCAGCTTGTTTACAGATGAGGTGAGTCTGTACAGAAGAGAGAAACTATGACTACTAAGAGACTATTTAATGCTATTTAATAACCTACATCAGCTGGCATGCTCATGATGGTTTTATTACAGTCATCTGAAACATCCTTTCCTCAAGTGGAGTTACCTTAAATCTTTATTGCTTGTTAGCCTATGCTATTTACTAATTCACATTGATTATTGTGGGTTCAAAAGTCAGTCTTTCCATTTACAGAACAAAATCCAAAGGTTTTTTGTTCTATTTGTGTTGCAGAGGGGAACCACCTTCTTCTGTTCTGTAATTACAAAGCCTTTTGCACAGAGAAAGCAGCCATTAGAGATCACAACAGATGATACTGATCACCAAAATGATAATTCTCTAGGCCATATTTTGACATTTGGAAGGAATCTGGATCAAAGATTGCCACAAATATTTAAATAAGGCCAGGAAATATTTAAATATTTCCTTAATACTATAGGTTACAAATAGTAGTAGAACTAGGGAACTTACCTGTTAGCCTTCGTTGAAAAATGCTTGATTTGTACTAAGTAAATTTCTCTTTATGTGTTAAAAGTTTCTGGCAAAACTTGAACTGCTTCAATTAAATATTCATTCCTATCACAGCTTTCTTTACGTAAACCTCTGTTTTTTCTTGAGATTGTAGCAAGCAGGTTATTTCAAGAAGAGAATAGAAAAAATGGAATAATTCCAGTTGGAAGGGACCTACAGCAATCATCTAGTACAAATGCCTCATCACTTCTAGACTGACGAATAGTTAAAGCGTATTTTTAAGGGCATTGTCCAAATGCCTCTTAAACAGGTGTNAAAGTCACGTTATTAACAGTTTTACCTGATATACCCCCTGAGCACATATAGATCCTGCTTCAGAAGCTTCTAGAGACAGTTAATGGAAGGTCTCCTACTCAGGGTCTAATCTGAGCTTCTAGATGGAAAACAATATGAGGCAGATCGTACCATGGAAAGTCAACATCCCTCAGAAGAGCTTGCTTTGGACCTGCCAAATCAGTGTATCCATACTGCCCTGAGTTGTGTCTGGGTAACTGAAACTGGAAAAGATGGTAGAAATTTTTCTGATGGTTTTAAAAAGAGGTTTTTTCAGCTTCTAATTGCTTCATTATAGCAAAAGTCTTGTGTTATTGGGGATCTTTCAGTGGTATTCAGGAGGCCTGGCTCATGTTCTGTAATGAGTGACATAGAATCATGCATCTTTGACCCCAATCTAAATGCAGGTGATAATAGGAACTGCCCTTATAGGGTATTATGCCAGATACATTGTTCTGGACCTGTGTATAAAACTAAATGGTTTAGGACCAGCTAAGGGCCTGCTAGTCCTTCTTTTTCCTTATCTACAAAAAAAAAAAAATTAAAAAAAAATCAAGTGTAACTTCTCAATGGGTATCACTCAACACATTCTTTGTAAGGGATAGCATGATTGGAATGGGGTAGAAACCATGTTAGAGGAGACCATGTGGTTGGGTATTTGTCTCAGACTTGTTTTGTGGAGGGTGCCAGCTCCCCCAGCTTCTGTGCTGCAAGATAGTTGTCCCTCACCCCCTCCTATCCTGTATCATGCATCCTCAGATTGCCCGCCACTTTGCTCAGAGAACCAAAAAAAGTCACTGAGCCTGAAAATGGGAAGGGAAGAGGGCAGGGACTGAACCCAGCATGAAACCAACTGGCATCCAGCTCAGCTGGGGGAAGGGAATGAGTAATATATGGTTGTTGATGTCTAATCACTCCTTAAAATGGTTGCCAGTTCTGCCGCTGCTTAATAAAGTGTAAACATCTTTTCACAAAAGTGCCATGGGTCACCGCGTTGTAAATATACCATCAGCATTTTGAGCGGTTTTATTTTAGTTAGCTGTTTGGCTTTTCTTAAAGAAGTGCCAGTTTGTGGTGATATATAACCAACATATTTTAGGAAAATAATTCATAAATACAAAAATATCTCTAACAGGGCATGCAAATTATTTGGAGCTGCTGTTAATAAGGCACTTATTTTTTTAATATATATGTTCACTGGCTTAAATGAAGCCAGAAATAAAGCTAAACCCACATGTACTGTCTTTTCTGGTGTCAGGTATAAAGGACTATTCTTTGAATTATGGTAATTTCTGAAACAGTTTAGTGCCCAGTGAAGTCATTTAGCATTTGTGTAAATTCACAAAGGAACTTCATCTGCTTAGCATCATTAATATAGAATAAATATGAAATGAAAAGTTAGTTATTGAACTTTTATTTTGACCCAGTTAAAAACTG
>VZTO01025734.1:15028-26598 GCA_013400615.1 Syrrhaptes paradoxus
GTCTATGGGGAGAAGAGAGACCGAATGTATTTGTCCTTGAAGGTATCCTAGCAATAACTATAAACGTTCTCGTCGTATCAGCTTTTCTCCTGAGCAGGAATTCAAAACATAGCTTCTTGCTAGCTATTTATGAAGAGAAGGGAGAAAAGGAAAAAAAAAATTAGCTCCCCTCTGCTTAACCCACTACACATGCCCACAAGAATTATACATGAGTTCTAAGCAGGGTAGAAGTTCGTTTGGTTTGGTATCAACTCCACACAGAAAATCTGCTTTTGATCTAGAAATCATGAATCAGTAAATATTTTTTTTAACATTTTTAGATGTGAAATTATTTAAATGAGCAACATGTGGAAATTCATGTAAACACCACATTTTACATTTTTATAATTTAACCCATCTGTTTGTCAGCAACATTTACTTCTTCCAATACAGCCAAAATGTCACAAATAGCAAGATCTTTCAATGTGGTGTATATTTTAGCCTGAACAGAGCAAGAGAAGGCTTGAAGCTGGTTGTCATAGCTGTCCATTTCTGTATAAAGTAACTGCAACTTCTAAGAAACTCATAAGCTTCTTTCTGAAACTATAGTATCATGACAAGCCTCAAAACTGTTTTGAGCTATGCTATAAAAAAGATTCCTTGGTTATATGTAGGACAGCAGTGGGCATGAGACAGTGACAGAGAAGGCAACAATAATGAACTTCTTTTTTTAAAGAAAAACTTTCTTACTGGGACACGTTTGATGTAAATTCTCAAATTTTTAGGATTTTTTATTTGCAATTATCTGATCTCTCTCTGTTTGAAGCCTGGGTATCACTGCTTCATCCAAGGGCACGCATAACTGGTGATCTGGATCCAGGGATCTTAACAAGTCAGGTGAGCCATAGCCACTGTGTGTACTGCCAGCTCAATCCAAATGCAAAAGTAAAAGCAGTTTAGGGACGTTTCCATTCAGTGTAGTTCCAGGTCAAGTAAAACACCTGTATTTTGAATACAAGTTGAACTTTTTTCCATTGTTATTTTTTTCAGCTAGAATATTTGTAGAGGGGAAGAAGGCTGTTTTGGTTTGATAACCGACAGTTCCCTTTCCCAAGCCTCCCTGTTAAGGAATTATTTCCTTACCAAGCCCAACTCACAAGACCTAACTCTTGGCCTCTGCACAGTTAAATTCTCAAATGAATTGTCATCATTAACACCTACCAGCTTACTGTTTGTCCAACAGTCCCACAAATTCCTCCAGAACTTAGATTTCTTCCAGTAATGGCCCTAAAGCACTTACATGTATGTTCCAAAGCTGCTTTAAAACTCAAGCGATACCAAAGCCTCCAAATCACCAGAGCTGTCCTGTTTGCAGGAGGGCCCTGACAGCCATCCTCAGGACAAACCCAGCTGAGGCTGGGACTGCAGAGTGGGTAAACCAAGCTGCCCTGTACCTGAGGCTCTCACTAGCACACATAGCCTCCTGTATTCAAGTTCCTGCCACACCTGATCTGAAGCAAGAACATCAGTTTCAGAAAAATGCCCTAATGATTAGCCTACTTTGGAATGACTAAATATCCCTTGTTGAAGCAATTTCAGTTTGCCTATATTTATTAAGAGTGATTTGTTACCTCATATCTATCAGTGCTACCAATTTTAGTTAAATAGCTACTACCTCGTCTGCTCTCGTATTTCTCTACAAATAAACAATATTTTTGTTTCCTGACATGCTGTTGTAACTTTGCTAATGTCCAGATCAACTACATTTAAACCCTCTCTGGCCAATATTTGTCCAATCTTAAAAACTTATATTAATGAAGGTTCACATGCCTCCTGAGGTAACCTAATGCAACACTTTCAGCTCTCATGTTTAATCTAAAATTCTATTGCTGCCCATTATTTCTGCATATTCACTAACAACAACTAGAACAGTTTATTCTCTTCTACTTTTGCAACCTTTTGCAGAGATTGCAAGCTGAGACTAGAGACTGCAAGCTGAGACTAGAGACTGCTGTAATGTATCCCTCCATCTTCTCCAAATAGCCCCAGTTTTTCAGTTTTTGCTAACAGGTCATGTCACACATAGAAAAGAATAATTGGTGCAGAAAACACAAGTGTAGCCAAGAAGTTATCAACAGAATATCATTAATAACAGGCAAGCTATGGGTTCAAGCTGGAATATAAAAGGTTCCACTGGAATATGAGAAAAAACTTCTTCACGGTGAGGGTGACAGAGCACTGGAACAGGCTGCCCAGAGAGGTGGTGGAGTCTCCTTCTCTGGAGACATTCAAAGCCCGCCTGGATGCATTCCTGTGTGATCTGATCTAGGTGTTCCTGCTCCGGCAGGGGGATTGGACCAGATGATCTTTCGAGGTCCCTGACAATCCCTAACATTCTGTGATTCTGTGAAGCACTGAAAAGAGACAAGTCAGTTATTAAGGTAATTAAAAGTAATGGTATGGCAACAGAGAAAAATGTATACTGGTTCAATATTAACTGGTTGTGTTGAAGACATAATGGAAAACAAGCTTATATTACTTTAAATGGTCTATGTGTCAATTAAAATTTCTTTACATGCATCCAAAGAAAAGTATATTATTATCTGTAGAGACTCGATTTTCTCCTTGTGAATGTGTGGTTAATTATAAAAAGCCCACAAAGAGGTCTGAAGCAAAGAAAACTTAACAGGGATCAACAAAGAAAACTTCAGGTTTAAAGTTATACATAGACACTGCAGTGTGAGAATAAGACTTTTCCAGTAATTATTCTTTTGATGCTCTTATGAAAAAGAGGACACAGAAAACAAAACCATAGTAGTTTCTGAGAATATTGACCTACTACCACTGAAAATAATGGTCTAGGATTATCCTGTATCATTTCATCATGAACCAAACAACTTCTCAAAAAAGAAGTGCTAAAATTTCCTGTATATGCTTAAAACACAATGGCTCTACATTTTCAGAATAAAAGTCTAATCCAGAATTAAATACTGGGAGCCTGTTTTTCAGATGTCTTGCAAAAATGCTAGTAAAATGTAGCTGCGGTATTGCGTGATTACTTCAAAACAGTAGAAATCTTAAAACAGAAAATCGGAATTTTCCATATTAGCCAAGGAAAACACATAGCTCTAGTGGAGATACAAGATACTTTATTTCAACTTTATTCTGGTACTTAAAAAAGGTATAATTCTATTATGTAGCCAGCACAACAAACATAAAGAGGTCAACAATGAACACTCTAAATAACAAAATGACAAGTTAGACTTCAAGTGTAATAAATAAAATAGTAGGGGACTATAGCAAAAAGTTTAGTCTTCTGTTTGAAGACATACGTGCGACAACATAGGGAATAGCCAACCAGTCCCTAAATAAACTTACTGTTTCCTATACAAAATGGCTGCATAAGTACATTTATCTCTTTGGTAACTCATATCAAATATATCTTACTAGTCTGTCAGGAAATTGCAGTTCGAGTCTTTTGAAATGCATTGTGTTGATAATGATCCTAATCAGTTTCCACAAAATGCCATACTTCTTTTCAACAGAAAATGTATGGGCTATTCCTACTGCAAATCATTGGCATCCAAATTGTTGAGAAAAAGACTACTGTGTGTTACAAATAAAAATAAAGAGAAGTGTAGAAGATAAGAAGGAAAGTAGTGCACAACAACACACACAGAAGTTCAAGCAACTGAATGCTTTGTGGTATGACACAAGTATCAACTGACATTTCAGTGTCTCTTTGAACTAGAAAGAAAGAAAATTAAATTATTGGATTTTGTCATGTCTAAGGTGATCTTTACCAAAACTTAAAGTATGTAGATCTCATAATGAGTTAAAACAAGCTTATTTTCTTTAGGGGGAATGTGTAGGCTTCTATTGTTGTATACCTATAGGGTAGGAATGACAAACCTGCTTCAGAGAGGAGGTACGTATTACAAAATTCTAGTTAATTCCCATTAAAAAATAATGAATTTTACAATTCTCTGCAAAACCACATTTTCTGAACTCCACTGTCACTAAGACAGCCCTAGTGATGATTTTCTTGAGAACTATGGACACTTCGATCCCAGGTAATTGAGGACAGCATACCTGAAATATGGGACTCCTAAGGCCTTCTGCTCAGCCCATCAAGATGCTGTTACTGCCAGCTGGCAGCAACACAGAGTGCTTTTGCAAGATGCTCAACTTCCTTGTGGAAATTTACCCAATGCAATGTGTTCCAGTAGAACCCGGGGGCTGACAGTTCCTGACTATCTGAGCAGTGGGGTTTGGGGACTGCTTGTCAAGTGAAGGAGAAATCCTGATACGTTCTAAGATGTGACTTGTCAGTTTATTAAAAAAGAGCCCGTAATGTGACTGTTAGTGACAGTAGAGGATTAGCTCCTTCCAGCTGTGTCTTGTGGACCTACTAGCTGTGTAGGTTGGGCTTCATACCACATCCTTGACAGTCACTAAAGCCTACCTGAACTGATATGGAATATGAGAAGTCACGTATTCAGATACGTTCAGAGACCCATCCTTAGAGGGACACATTAAGAATGGAAATGAGCACACGAGAAACTTAAACTGCTATTTGCATGAGACAGTTCAGAGCTGAAACACAGAGACAGCAACACTCAGCTAGCCTGACAATTACTTCCTGACAGAGGCCAAAACAATTTATTAAATTTCTAGCTCCATTTCAGGAAGATTTTCTGAACAGAATGTACCTCATTTGTACTTTGCGCAAGACCTATCCCCTCCCATTTTACATGTCAACCCTCTCACCGTTTACTAGTCTGAAGTTAAGGAAGCAGCCATATTTAAACTAGTCTCTTTATCATCCATGTCTGCTGTGCAGAGCAGATAATATGTTACTAACCAGAAAAATAACTATATTTCTTTCTGATACTGGCAAAGGGCAACATACCACAAAAAAACAGGCACTACTGGGGTCGAAGTACTGGCTCCATTCAATCAGCTGGAGTTTTAACATCAGATTGAATAGAGTCAGAATTTTCCTCTATGTTTACTGAACCATATTCCTTTCTGTACCAGCATACTTTGCCATATTGCTTGTGTTAAAGCAGATTTCCTAAAACAAACAATCAAACAAATAAAACCCCAGTACAATTACCCGAGTGCTGGATATTTGGATTATAATGCAGCAAATGTAAGAGAATTGCACTAAATACAAAGTACTGATTCAAGTCCCACATCACATACATAGACAGCTGAACTTAGCTATTTGAGTATGCAGTGATGCAGGCATGAAATAAATATACTTATGCATAAAATGCATTTGAATCTCACACTGAATCTTAAGCATATTTAATTTGAATATATAATTAATCATGGATTATTAATTTCTGGGTTTGCTGTCTCTAATTTGTAAATATCGATAGTAATTCAGCCCAATAGTTTTTGTACCCCAGATCATCACATTTGAAGATATTTTCCACACCAACAATATTTCTATCATGTTACAAACATGCAGAAGTGTACAGAAACATGAAAATAGCAATAGCAAGTATAGTTCTGTAATAAAACAGTACATATGTGAAGGGGATTGATTTAGCTTCTATGTGGAACATTTCTCAACTTTAAAAATTCTTATACATATTTATGCAAGGTGTCTTTTTTTCCTTTTTGCATTGAATTGTAAAGTAGTTTATAATGAGAAAATGACTCAGTTATCCCCACCTGTGCTATGTTATCTCCTGTGGGATGGAGAATGAGTTGATAAGGAATACATATATAAAAAACGTGGTGAATTTATCGTTGGATTTAGATGGCCTAATGCTGATCACCTGCCTAAGGCTGAATTTCACCCATGTCACAGATGACAGCATTAAGTACGTGAAAGCAACAGTTCCTTTGAATAACGGATATATTCTTTGAGTTTTTGTTATTGGATCTACTTATCTGTGGGTAGGGACATCGTACATTTTTCTTCCCTCACTACCAGTGACTTCAGACAGGTGCTTTGGAAAGATGCCTTAATATATCTGCAGATAAAAGCTATGAAGTTAGCCAGATCAAACAGGCCAAGGTTTCCTGAGAAACTTTGTTTTCTTAATGCACACACATCCCCTCACCCACCCACCCACACCACACCCTCCAAGAACAGTCAAACTCAGAAATCCACTAAAACAACTATTTTAGTCACACCAAGTTATTTAAAAGAGAAATAAAAAGAGAAAATTATAAAATATTTAACATGAATATTTTAAAATACACTGAATAAATTGTTTCACATATGAGATTTTGTTTCAAGTTATACCTAAACATCACATTCAGAGAGTTCAAAGTTTCTTGAAGATTTGTTTTTTCAAGAATAAAACATTTTGTTCTTTCCAAAACAATTTACCTTTCATAGTAAAAGGGAAGCTAAAATTACCTCCTGACTGACCCAAAGCAGTTTTCTTGGCTTTTTGTTGTTCAACTATTACAGAAACAAGCACAAAAAACAGGTTTTCCTCATGGTTTCACTTCTTAGTACTTTTTTATTTCAATCTGCTGATTAAATTTTCTTTTGATGCAACACATTCTGTTGTCATCACCTCTTCGGTGATGTAGTAGTTCAATTTTCACAGTACAGAACTGGCTAGAGGTCTTATAAAGGGAGCTCCACATATTCTCTATACTGGCTTTTCTCTAGGGTTTCTTGAACTGCATATTTGCAATCAGCCTGGTTTGTTTACAAGCTTTACCAGTATCAATACTCAAAACCCACCAAACATTAGGTACATATACAAAATAAATTAACGTTTATGTTTACTTGTTAGGAATGGGACACCTTTTTCTTTTCTAGAGCTTTCAGAAACAAATTAAAAAACTTCCTTCTGAATGTTTCCTTGGGTTTTGCCACCCACTCAGCAACTCATTCATCTCTGTCGTGGAGAGACTCTTAGAAAGCACAGAAAATAGGGAATTAACGGGCATGTACTCCTCAGGGTAGACAGAAAAGATAAAAAAAGACAGGGAGTGATCCGTCACCCACATATTCCCAAAATCATAGAATAACAGAATCACAGAATGGTTTGTGTTGGAAAGGACGGCCAAAGATTATCTAGTCCAACCTCCTTGCTGTGAGGGGGATTTGTTATTTCTTAAATCTTCCCATAAATAAAACCAAATCATATATGTGGCAGAGATAACATGAAGCATAGGTAAAGACATCCAAATAGGACAGTCTGCAGTTTTCTGAGCCAAGATAAGACCAAAACAGCCTCTTGCTCAGAGGGATCAGAAAGGCCATTAGACAAAGTAAGAAGAACAAAAAGCTCAGTCACCAATCGGTCACCAGAACTCACTGAGATAATCAATTGGGTAAGGATCAGATACAAGTATTAAAGAACTAAGAAAACATCTAATGAAAAACATATGCCCTGTAAAGGGACCCTACCTTAACTGCAGTGCACATAGACCCAAATTCTTCATGTCAGACACTTTGTGCACAACATAACCCAGAACTCAAAATGGAAGAGATGCTGTGCTCCAAGGCTCAAAAGAAAGCCTAGAGCCATGCAGATCAATATTTTGGAGTTCCAACTGTGGTAAAATTACCTCATGAAATACTTGTAACATTTCTGAGTCTTTGAACTGAGTCCATCAAACACTGGTATTTTGAGAAGCCTTGTGCAAACACAGGAAAACTTGTTTGCAAGTTTCAGTGCTCCCTTGTTGATACATATAATCACTCTGTATGTTGTACTATAGGGTAGGAATGACTTAAGAGCTCCATTTTCTTTATTCTGGCCACTACTGTTCAAAATGGTCAGCAAGACATTTCACTAACTTCAGTGAAGCACCAACAAAGGTGTAAACATTGATAGAGAGGGAATCTTGGGCAAGCAGCTCTAGCACATGTGATTAAAGTTTAAGACTTTGCAAACTGAAATGATACTGTCTTTATTATAAAGATCAGACCTTTTTATCACTGTTTCTGAATGTACTGGAAAATGTTGCTGCATAAAAGAGTTTCAGCAAAAACAGTGTGTGGACAAACTCTTGCACAGTGCTGAGAAAAAAAATCTCCTTGCTACCATGCTATCATGAATTGCAGTGATATGCACTAACTTCAGTAGCAAGTCAAATTCAGTCAAAGCATCTAGACCACTCAGCAGCTGACATTACTTAAGGCTCTGGTTATGTCTCTGTATCAGCTACTCTGCTCTCTTGAATAGGCAACAAGTCCCTGGCAAGAAGAAGATTCTTGTATTTATTTTCCAATGTCTTCCAGTGACAATTCAAAAGTTAGTTGAATTTTGCTGAAATCTGCAGCAGAGTTGGGGTGACCAAGATGAAAAAGAGGTGTTCTGCACCTCTTACAGCTCACATCAGTCTTTGAATGCATTATAAAACCTCTTACCTTCTTTATCCTTTGCACATGGTCAGCTGACCACGTATGACTGAGTGCACCTAAATACAGCAGGCAATTTTAAGAAAATTTTTCAGTGTCTTCTCTGAGGTGTGAATAGAATCTCCTTGTTGAAACTGCTCAGCCACTAAGAAAGCTTAAACACCATTGCCTTATCAAACCAAGTACAAATAGCAAATCGCTTCTCCATATTGATGTTAAAGACTAAGAAACTTCTAGCAGCAACATCTGTTTCTGTCATGCTTCCTCATGGACTCAAGACAAGGAATAGTCAAAGATGGACAAAGAAAATACTAAATAAAAATCCGTATGAATAACTGATTATAATGTGAAGGGTTGGCACTGTTCCAGTTCCAGTTCTTGTCGGAGCTCATGAATTTAATTCAGTGAGCAGCTTATGACTCACATGAATGTGCACAGTGAAGTCCTTCTGCCCAGACTTGGAAGTAATTCTTCTGTACACTTGAATATGCCCTTTAGCTCTCAGATTTCATTGATTTATTTTAAAACAGCGTCACTTAGAATAAGTGCTAAAACATATGGACTGCTGCTTCTGAAATTACAGATAGGGTAGAGGCTATCAGAAGACCACTGAACACATCAGTCACAATGAAATGCTACTATATGTACTCTAGTGCAATTGACCTTGAATTTCCTTTTAGAAATACAGAGCACAGTCCATTCCTTGAAAAGAGCTTTCTCAAAATCTATGCATCATTATAGTTTAATAACATATGGAAACTAAATGAGGTACTCAAGCACAGTCACCAAAGTTGATACTATAGCCTTGCAAAGTAAATATATACTTCTTTTTGTTTTAGAATTTGTGCTTCATTCAGCCTTCAAGTTGACACTACTCTAAAATTTTTAATTTAAAAGTTAAATTTTAAAAGAATTATCTGTTTCTTTAAATGTTTTTATTTCCTTTTCTCATTCCAGAAAAGCAGAAATTACCATTTTGAAAACTTAATTCCATCTGAGTTCTCTGTTAGCCCAGTAGAACTTTCTCATACTTCTCATTATGAAGATAAATCCTATTCTTGTTTGAGGCGAGTGGTACATCCCATGGTAAATGCCCAACAGCATCCATGAGTGATGGAATCACGGAGGTACTTGTTCTGCAAAATTCAGCATCAAGACACAGAGCACAAGCTAGCTCTTGTGCTGGGATAAAAAAGACATATTGTTCCTAGGGGACAAGGGATTTTGATTCAGCAATGAGCTTGAAGGAAAAAGCTACTGCTGCTGGAGACATGCTATACAACATGTTACAAGAACAACCCAGATCTTGAAACCCCAGGTCTTGAATTCCTTCAAGAAAATATTTATGCAAAGACAAGTGTTCTCTTCTACTCCTTGGTTTGTCTCATTTCTTAAACCTTTCCATAATGTCAGTTCAGTGGAAGTAATAAGAAATATTTCAATTAAGGTTTTCTGTGTTGGAAAATACTATTTCAAATATTATTCCATGATACTTTTCAGGAGGCCTGTAGGGAGGAGTCCTAGATTTAGAATATTTATGTCACAATATTTACAATACTGATTTTGGAGTTAGAATACGTAACCACATTGCCCATCTGATTTGGAAGAGATGCTTGTATGTAAATCTCCCACAATGGTGCGGGTGGATACTCCTGAGTCAACAGGTGTTCTGGATTTTATCTATCTCCTTTTCTTTTTATGTTCTTTTTTCCTACACCTTCTTAATGTTTTTTTTTTTCTGCAAAGCAGAATGAAAAATTTCAAAAAATTCAATATTTCCTAGCCAGTACTTCTGTCCATCTAATAGCTCTTACCCCCATATAAGGATTTTCCTTATAATTTCTGCCTGTGCTAGTCCAAGCAAAGGGTATTGGTCCTTGGAGCAGTGCTTCCCTGTTTTTTTTCCCAGCAAAGGTAAAGAAAATGTTCTTGACTCCACAGTGTTAAGGAAAAACACTGTGATATGTACTTTTACTCCTATCTCCCTTTGACCCTGGCAACAAACAGCCTCTCAGTTTTGTAACCTATTTCCTCTAATATCTGAGACATGGTTTACAACAACGTGTGTATCTAATCCAACATTACCAAAGATTCTGATTTATATGTTCTTAACAGCTAATGTTCACAAGCATACTTTACGTGAGAGTTTTGAACAAAGCTGATTTAAAATCATTACCTGAAAATCCTTAAACTGCTATAAGCCAGCCTTAACAGCAAATATCTAGGCCAGATCAAACTAACACAACAAAAACAGCAACAAAAACCACAACCCAAAAATCAAGGCAAAGAGTAAGCAGAATTTTGTTGGCTTTAATATTTTTGGGGTGGGACTAGACATTGCACTTGCAACCAATAGAACTTTATATGTATCGCCATGCATAATCAGCTCTTATGGTGGAAAATAACATTTCCAAAAGAGCTACGATAAGATACAACAGGTAATGGTTTCAGACATGGAAACTTCAAGCAAACAAAACCATAAAACCAGGGCATCTCTACTCTGAGTTTAGATCTTTAGAAGTCCAGCATCTAACTCCTAAGTTCATATATTATTAATTGTGAAGTCATTAAACAATAATGAATGTTACTTTAAATACTACAAGTGATACAAAAACCTTCAGGTTTTCTTCTGGATGTGCTCAGGAGCTCTTACTAACTGATAGGGCTGAGCAGCTCAGCAGATCTCTCACATCTAAACACCACAGACATGTATTAATGAAATACACTTTTGACTCTTTTTTCCTGTCTGCTATGTAGTCTGAAGATAGCCTGTGCTCCAACCCTAACTCCTATAAGTATTTTAATATTTTACCCAGTGATTCCTTAATGCAGGACAAATAAGAAGTGCTCAGAACACAGTTGAAACACAGAATTTCCCTCTTCAATCTGGATGACACAAACACTTCCCTAGAGGCTTGATCAAATTTCTTATGTCTCTCTGTCTCACTGAATATTATGAAAAGTAAACAGCTTCCAATGTACCTGCAGATTATTACAGCCGAAAATCTGTCTACTGTCTGAGGACATTACCAGGTGGATAGATGATGGTAAAGCAGTAGATGTGGTCTATCTCGATTTCAGAAAAGCATTTGACACCGTCTCCCACAGTATCCTTGCGGCTAAACTGAGGAAGTGTGATCTGGAAAATCAAGTAGTGAGACAGATTGTGAACTGGCTGGAGAAAAGAAGCCAGAGAGTTGTGGTGAATGGGATGGAGTCTAGTTGGAGGCCTGTATCTAGTGGA
>VZTO01025734.1:27076-70843 GCA_013400615.1 Syrrhaptes paradoxus
GCACTGGAACAGGCTGCCCAGAGAGGTTGTGGAGTCAAAAGTTCAAAAGCCCACCTGGATGCGTTCCTGTGCGATCTGATCTAGGTGTTCCTGCTCCGGCAGGGGGATTGGACTAGATGATCTTTCGAGGTCCCTTCCAATCTCTAACTTTCTGTGATTTTGTCAATCTGTGAGCATTCCTCAAGGCACATTCAGAGCTCATGGAGGTGGAAAAAGGGACTGAACTGCGACCTTTGACATCCTTCCTTACTGTTCTCTCCCAGGCTGCATCGATAGAGGAGTGGGAACAGGGAGAGCAGGGGAAACAGCCTCTGTAAGCTCCTCCTCCTTCTGAAGTACAATTTACTTAATTAATTAATCAATGATCAGCTGTTTCCTTTTGGAAGGGCCTGCTTGCAAGAGAGATTTCAGGGCAGAGAATTCCCCACGTAGGAGGAGTTGCTCTGTAGTAGGTGAAAAGTAGCACCAAAGCTCCTGAAAGAGGAGGCTGTGATTTAAATGTGACTGTGTCCTCAGTGAATTATTTTGCTTATCTTGGGAAACTCTTCAGTCTGAGAGGCCAAACATCTCTTGAATATTCTCAGAGGGGAGCACAACTCTCAGACTCAGCTCAGATGCCAATGCCTTTTGTGGTTTCAAAACCCCATTTTGTAGGTTCAGACCAAAGCCTAAATTACTTCAAAATACAAATTAATTCTAATACAGACTGTGCTCCTAAATCAAAGAAATGAAACACCCACAAAAGGTACATAGAAACTTCTCTCACATCCCAGACGGCCAACATGGACCAAAGACATTTAAAAAATCCATTTCTCATATGAAGTTCTTAATAGGTGATATATTTCTCAGAAGTAGTGACTACCAGTCACTTAATAAAAAAAAAGCTTTGCTGCTTAGATGGGTCACTTTAGAAATCTTTTTTAAATGGAAACTTGAGGCTTATGCAAGTATTTTCCATGCATGCACAGAAACACTTTGCATTCACAGATTTTATGTAAATTCAAGGTGGGATTAGACTCCAAAAAAGCAATTTCTTGTGAAGCAGAGGCAGAAAGTGGCTAATAACAGCTCACATAAGAGGTACTTTCTCGTGGAAAATACATAATGCCCATTCTCACATACACAAATAAATTACATGAGTGTTTGAAAAGCTTATGGAAAATAGATTCAGTAGTGATGATTATTTTCATGTAATACTAACACTTTTTTATTTGCACTTGCTGCTGCTCTTTTAAAATGACATAGCTTTAGGTGTTTGCTGTATGTTTTCCTCTTTCTTTGAACTCACTCAATTGTATTATCTGGTCTGTATCAAAGGAATTCTTCTAAATCAAATATAGAAGTCAGCATTTAGTTTGACAAATGTCAGTTTTATTTTCTTATCTCTTACCCTACTTTGAATGCATCTTTAAATGTATTAGCAAATCCTTTATTCTTCACACACAATAGTTGGAATTTCTATTATTATTCTGTATTACCATCAACATCCTTCCAGATTATCATCCTTGGAATCGTTTTTTTTTTTTAAATCCATTTTAGTCAGCGCTTAGTGGATAATACACATATATTTTGAAATTCACTTCTTATAATTAAACATATTCATTTTGATACTGTTTCAAAATAGCTACTTTCTCTTTGCACAAAATATATTTACACTATGTTGGTTACATACTACACACAAAATGGACTATACTGGTTACACTACAGTATAGTCATATTTACACCAATGAAACATATTTACACAAATCAGAATACATATGGGTCTGGTTCCAATGTAAACTTTTGTGAATTGTCGTTGGATTGACAGATACCATCTAAACCCAAATTTTATACTTTTGCCCAGTGGAAATCAATAGAGATTTGGGCTGAGAAATTACTGCAGGAGCATTGCAGCTAGTCTGTTGATAGACACTTCACTTTGTGGTTAAGACTACCATAAGATTATAGATAAGAACCACAGACATATCAGTCTACCCTTGAGTTTTGTTCCATTTTTTCTGCCTTATTTGGCTGAACATGCCCTGTCTGGCCATCTGTGCATTCCATAAAATGATTTCACTGTTATTTAAGAAAAAAGTAAGTAAATTCAATAGGAAGGTTTTCTTGGGGGGGGGTAGGAGAATGAGTGAAATCCCTGCTTGTGCTTTAACCCTGGAGACAGAAGAGTTTCTTGTTACAGTCACAATAACATGGTGAATTTATTTGCTAATTCTTGATTTTCAAAGGTATATTTTGGTCATGGAAGCACTATTTACCAGAACGTGATTCTGTCAGCTTCTCTATTTCGTGTCTCTCTCCACCAGAAAGATTAGTTTAAAGATACACTATGAATTTGGTCTTTTGCTTGGGGAGGGCTTCTTAAGTCCTTACTGGAGATTGTTATGGCCTGCAGAGAAAAAATAACGGGACAATTTTCAATATGAGCAAATAATTGGCCAGATTGTTCCTGGTTTTATAAAAGACTGCTCTATGAGCAAAAGCTTAATGACTTTACCTCTTTGTTTATCTTTCTGCTACAAAACAGAGCTGATTTCTCTCCTTCCTGAACATTGCTGTTCAGGGTGAAGATCACTGAATGAAAGGTCTATTATCTAACCTTTTCACACAAACTTGAAGAGTGGGACCAACACAGCAAGGGAAGACAAGTACTTTCCACAAAAAGGGTTGTATGTAGGCATAACCTGTAGTTATGTGGGAAAGGTATTTTCATTCCTTTTGGTATAACATCTTCCACAATGCAGCTTTGCATCTCCTCTCATAGTTTACTCTGGTAAAATGAAATAACAGACCCTAGAATAAATCAACAGGAATTTTGGGAGGTTTGTTTTTTTGGGTTTTTGGGGTTTGGGTTTGGGTATTTTTTTTTTCTCCAAGCAAAGTGAAATTAAAGTGAAATAACTTCAGTTATATAAGGACACAGGAAATAATATGAAATCTAGATAGCAGAATGCCCAAGAACACTTGCTGATTTCTTCTAATCTGGATACAAAAATCCCTCATAAAAATCCCTTATCAGTGTTAGGCTGTGATGTTAGAAACAGAAGTAATTGTCTCAGTGCTGACAAGCTGCCTTTCTTGTTTACCTTTCCTGTGCTTTCAGGGGGAAAGGGTGATAAGCAGATTCTATCTGGTTCTTTTCAGACTACCCCAGAAAAAGGCTGGGATTAAGACCTTTGGAGAGAAAATCTATTAGAAATTCAGGTCTACTTTAGATAATGCAGGAGTTTGGACTGTTCCTCTCATTTCTTCCTGAATCTTTCATAACCTGGAGATAGCATAATACCAACTCAATCAAAAGTTTAAAAATACATGTTGTAATGAAAATGTGGATGTAGACATTAGTAATAATCAGAAATATTTATTTATTTCTGATTCCATTTTATTTCAGAGATTCAAACCTGAAAAGATCTTTATAAGAAATTGTGACTTATTTTCCTCTATGTTTAAGCAGATTAATTGTTTGGGAAGAAAGGTATGGCAATAATGCTTCATCTTCAAACAAATTTGGATTTATTATCTGCTTGGAAACAGAATATACTCAAAGAATAAGGTTCTATTTGGGATTGGCCTAGCTGGCAAAATTTGACCTGTGTAAAAGGCTTTTTACAATCATTTCCATGCTGACAGTTGTGACTGTATATCATGGTATTCCTTTAAATTAAGTATGGTTATTGCCAACATAGTACAATTATCACCCAAACTTCACTATGACTCGAGAGTGGTTGTCTACTCTTGTGTCTAGTCTCAGTCAGCAGCCAATAACTATTTACAGTCACTAAGTGCACTTTTAGCATTAAGTAAGGATGTTAATTCAAAGTTGATCCAAAATTCCAAGTTTGC
Source organism: Syrrhaptes paradoxus (assembly GCA_013400615.1). Lineage (NCBI taxonomy): Eukaryota > Metazoa > Chordata > Aves > Pterocliformes > Pteroclidae > Syrrhaptes > Syrrhaptes paradoxus. Next base: position 30,917 of record VZTO01025734.1, read on the forward strand.
AGTGTAAAAAGGCTTCATACATAAATTTATAAATTTTTCTTCCCAAGTGGTGGAATAAAGCTGTTTCACTTCTTACCTCTGCCCATCTCATAAAGTCTGGCTAAAAATGCCTTTTTACCACCTAAAGGCTACAGTATATGCCCTGCCAAAAATATTTTCATCTTTTGAGAGCTGAAGGGAAGTAGAAGAATCTTTCTAGGAAGCGAATCTAGACTGCAGTCCCAGGACAGCCTAGAAATAAATTATGAAACTCAATGTTGGGAGGACATGTTCTAGTGTGATCTGAGCGGTAAGGTATGTAAGAGGACTTAGTCTCTGACCGTATGAAGGAGGTTGAGTATGCCTACAAGGTATGCTGAGGCAGTGAGAACAGACCTTCTACAGCTGAGGATGGTTTCTTTTTCTTCTTAGATTTTGCAGCTGTTACTCATGAAATAGCTGTTGCCTCACATTGGCTTGAATTAAGGTTGATTTCAAGACAGATGAATCACATGTATACTTTCCACATTATTAATTTTTCAAAAGTACATGGGGACCTGGGTTGTTGCTGAAGAACTGAGCATATCAGCACAATCCATCAGTGTTCCCAGGACTGAAAATCACTGTCGCAGCCCACGGCCCTTCCAGGAGTTTCCTGGTGGCACAACAGGCCAGCATGAAGCTATACTGTGTGAGGGCAAACGGTCCCTTTGGCTTGTTGTTGCACATGACACTGCCATGATCAGTGCAACACCCACAGGGCTTTCAACCTCAGTCCCCATTTGCAGAGCCTCCATCCGTCACCTCTTCAGGAGCCCGAGGGCACATGAGCAGGGCCGGATCTGCTGCCAGAGCGGCTGCGGGCAGAGGCACATGGCACCGCCTTGCAGCGGGGCAGCTTGGGCTGGCAGGCCAGGGCAGAGTGCTGCAGCATGCCAGCTCCCTGCATGGCTGAGCCTGACTGGGCCTAGTTGCAGCCTCAGCTCCAAGGATTAAAGGCAGATGCAAGGGCATCATCAGGAGAGCCATTCTTCAAGCACCACACCACATACAACTTCTGCCTCTTCCTATCAAGGCCACTGTGGATCCCTCTCACCTCCGCCACCCTATTTGTGGAGAGCGGCCCAGAGGTGGTTCCCATGTAGGCAGAAAATCCCTGTGCAGACATTTCTGAAATGTGTTTCCTATGTTCTGGGCTGGTTTTGGCTTCCCCCTGTTCCTCTCCCTCCCATCTGGCACTGACAAGCAGTGCTGGCTACAGTCTGTCCTCCCCCACCCAGAGACAAGCTGTGCTCTACAGCACGCTTCCCCAGCGGCAGCCCCGGTGCCTCCTTACAGCCGGGCTCATCCATGAAGGCAGGAGCTGCAATGGGAGAGGACCCCTCAGCGCACCAGCCCTGGCCTCCCCGGGGTTTGTCTGTGACTCTTGTCAGGTGGTACAAGATCACCATATTCCTGGAGGTGGATACCTGATGATGAAGGTCCTGCCACTGGGAGGCAAGCCCTGGGGGTTATGTGGCTCAGGTCCCCAAAGAAAAGCTGTGAGAAGCTATGGAGGCTGTGCACAGCCTATAGAGGGGGTGGAGGTCGCCTGTCCTCAGAGGCAGCACAGCAAGTGTTGGGCTCAGGGAGGGCTGATCAACAATCTCGGATGGTAATGATTCATCCAGAAATCAAAAGTTTTTCTGCCTTCTTTCATCTATCCACTGTACAGCCTGCATACAAATTCCTATTCAAATATCATTAAAGCTCAAATATTGAATTATTCAGTGTAAGCAGCTTTGTGAAACACAAACTTCGTGGCTGGTTACATACTGCCTAGCCCTGACTCATGGAAATAATTTAACTCTGTGAGTTCATGTATCAAACCACATACGAAACTAAGTTTCATATGCAACATCATAAAACCAGTGTTAAAATGTTTTTGCTCCACTTTCTACACACAGTAAAGTGAGAAAATAAATGACAGTTTAGTACTAAATAACAAAGTTTTAAAAAATATTAGGAAGAAAAGCATTCAGAAGCAGTTATAAGCACTGAAAATTATGTAGAGAGTATCTGATGGGCAAAACCAACCAAAGAATATAAATGGTGCCTTTGGAAAGAGAAAACGTGTTCTTACAAGAAAAAACACTCAAGTTACCTGAATTTACAAACAATATAGTCATTCACACACAGAGAAAAAGGTAATTCCCTAATAAAAATCTATGCTATGGTGTAAGAAAAAAAGACAAACACCCATTTTTCAAAGCTCCTGCAGAAATGTGTGTTTAAAATTATTCAAATTAAATCAACTGTAGTGATTCCTATATTAATATGGTATGCAAGACTAAGGCTTGTATACTTGTGCATGCTATCACTGTGTCCTTAACTTGATTACAGTGGATTAAATATATATGTGGGGCAGCCAAACTTTGTTTCATTTCTTTTACGTTGAGTTCAGAGTATACCTACATGAACCAGACCTTAGCAGAGTTAGAGTTGTAAATCAAAGATAAGCATCCACAACACCCTTTATCTAGATTATACAGACAGCCTTCAATGAAACAACACAACAATGGCAAATCTTTATTCTACTTGGATTTCTATTGCCACTCAAAAATTGTGAGGCAGTATCTGTTAGATCCCATATCTAAAAGCAGAAAATACTCCATTTTGTTATGCACTCCTATCCTAGAGTTATTTTTTCTTTATACAGCTGTTTCCTAGTAAGGTGAAATACTACAGGTGTAATTAATTCTTGAAGCAGTATCAGTATAATTAAAATATTTCCTGTCAGGTAAATTCAACATTATTGAGACATACCTTATCTCAGAGCATATTCAAATACAGGACCCATATTTGTTGATTTATAGAGTAGATCTTTCTCAGAACTGGTAATAAAATATGCACACATGTTTTCTCATAATATATACCAGTTCATTGTATTAGAATGTGACTCTAGTGACCAACAGTTAGCAAGTGGCATCTATTTCATACAGACTTGTTTTCTTTAAATGGATATTTAATATCCTATCTAGTCAGTGCTGCTTGTAAGTGGTGTTCTAATTAGATGTTATTTTAGTGGGAAGTAACTTGCCAGCTGAGTAAGAGAATGAATTGCCAGTATTCACTGTCCTGGAGTTAAGAAGTGTTAACACTGCTCTAACAACATCCATTTTTCTTTTGTTATCTAACTGGAAACAATGGAAATGACACAAGAAAAAGACTTATGCGATTCATACCATAACTTCAGAACAATGCAAATTCTAAAAAGGCGCAATTAAATATGAAGAAGTTTGAGTGCTTCTGAGGACCTCCTTCACAAGTCCCATGACAATTAGAAGATCAGTGTCAGAGCTTGACATCAAAAGCTATAGGCCACCCAAAAAGCTGAGCCCCATTTTGTTAGGCAGATAGTCGATGCCGTATGATGCTAGTTAGGTCAGTTCACAAAACAGTTAAAACCAGGGTGTTAAAAACATAGGGTGCTTTTTGTTAAAATCACAGGGTGTTAAAAAACACAATCCAGAAATACCTACAGAATAAACAGGGCTCCACACCCCACAAAGAGCAGACAGAAAGCTTTGTCAACTTAGTTTACATCATTCAGAGAAATGGGATACCACCCTTTTTGATAAAGATTGCCATTGACCCATGCTTGTTTTTGCCCATGAGGAACTTTAGTGAACAATTCACATTTTGTCTTGAAAGTCTCCCAGTCATACACTGTGCAAGGCATGGCTTGATTAATCTTTGGATCAATCTGTGACAGAACAAAGCTATATCCTTAACTTATTCTACCTGTTATGTATGTCATTATATATAAATTTATTCATTCTGATTGATTAGTATTCTGTCTCATCAAAGTATTAAAACTAATTTATCCCCCAGTATTATGATTGCTGGTCTAATGCAAGGAAAGTGGCTATTGCCAGAGTATGTGTGGCTTTTGGATCAATGGGTAGGATCAGGAAGGCTGAAGGTACTTCAGCGAGTAGATGCTCACAGCTGTAATAAAGTAAGCACACCATGGATTTGCACTTCAGGTCTCTCATTCTGGTGGAGAAGTGATCCCATTATAGAACATCTCAGTCAAGTCACTAAATAGTTTTAGCTTTTTTTTTGCTGTATGCCAAATAAGCATAATAATAGTTACCTCGTGAACATTTTATCCTGCCTTGCAGCATAACCTTTTAACTTTGTAGGTTGCAGTCTCTGTGGATGCATATTAAAAAGAGTGACTCTGTGGAAAACAGATAAAAACCAACAGAGACTGGAATAATACATTATTTCTGTTACATTTTTTTTAACCTTGTGGAATTTCTCATTGTCTGTCTGTACAAAGCATTTCCATGGAAGGAATGACAGTCTTGACTTAATCATGAATGGGATCAGTCCTGAGACATCTAGAACCTTGAGCTCGTCCCTTTTTCTGTTCCAGATCCCTTCTTGCTCTGGGTCAGATTTTTTCCAGGTTGGGTCTCTTAGGGTAGTCTGTCTCTCTGGGCCATCTGTCTCCCTTAGTAAGCTCTTGGTCTGGGATGCTAGGGCTCCTATTTACGTTCTGGGACTGTGGAAGTGGGACTCTCCCTGCTCTGGGATCATTAGCTGGGAATGGGCTGAGCCTTGCTCATTGGGTGGTGAGCAATATCACTGTGTATCACTCATTTGTATATTTGCATATATTATTTTTTAATATTATTGCAGTTCAGCTATTATATTGTTCTTATCTCAACCCATGAGTCTTTTTTTTTTCCCTTTACCCCTTTAATTCTCTCCTCTATCCCTGGGAGGGGGGAGAGCGAGTGAGTGGTTGTGTGGGGTTGGCTCCCAGACAAGGGTAAACTCATCACAGTTTTCAATATAAATAACTTATTTGCAGGGAAGAATTATAAATATCATTAGAACACTTTGTTAAGAATTAACAAGAAGATTAGCAAAACCACCTGTTTACTTTACCAAAGTTTCATCTTTCTAATATCCTAAGCAGTGAGGGGTGACACAGATAGTAGTTTTCTATCCTATATGACAATATAGAACTATTCTTAGGGTGAAAAACTTACATCAGAAATATGGATGTGGAAAAGTAATTAACACAATCTCAGGAAAAAAAAAAGTATAAATTTAATGTAAAAAACTCTGGCAATTTTGGGCTTTAACGAAGTAAAGGGAAGCTTTGTTATTGATTATAACAGAACAATAACTTTTTTTGTCTGTTTTCTACAGTTACTATGACTTAATAGCAAATTCTATTTGAAAAGCTATCTGCTTGTGCAAGATACAGTGCTTTCTTCTAACTGGGCTTCAGAAAAGCAACCAAAATATTTCCAGGAGACATTTCAGACAGTTAAAATTCTTCCTTTATGTGGATGATGCCTCTTTTTGGTGTGTGACTTTTTCAAAATTGGAGGGGATGACTATTCACTTCTGTGAATACAGAAATTAATATGGGCAGCTGTGGAGAGTTTTCAGATCTGTTGATGTGTGCATTTTATAATCACTGTTTTTCTTCTAGGCTACTGTTTGGAACAATACAGAAGACTAAATTTAGTAACACTGGTGGAGCTTGAGAAAGTAATACCTTCTCAAGAACCAATCCTGGAAAAGGCTAAAGACTTTAAGGTCCGGAAGGATAAAGAATTTTTACTAGTACACTGGACTCACTCAGCAGCTGGTTGCTGAGAGAAACGCCTTTGAGAGAAAGGCTCTTTCCATGCCTTTGGCCATTTTGAGGGTATTTTATATATTATTTTGATTGTTTTTTAATTGACTATTTCTCTGAGTAGCTGACTGGTGCAAGAAGTTGTTACCAAGATACAGTACCATTGTTAAAGAAATTGTAAAAAGTATGTTGACAGGATTGCTAAGCAGCTCTAGAATAGCACATGTGTATGTTAACACCCAGGGGTTTTGCTCTAGGTGCTAGGGGTGATTCATTGAAATGAAATTTACAGAAAACATTGATACCCAGTTATCCAATAGGCCATTGTATGCAATTTCTAGTATGTAGAGTCATCGTCTGAGTTAAAAAGAAATTATAATGATACAACAGTAATGCAAAAACACAGTCAAGAATGAAGACATTTCTATGTACAAGACTTGTCAACTTTTTCTGTTTGGATATTGTACATAGATATTTTGGCTATTATTTGGATTAGAGTACTTTCTGGATGCCTTATAAAGATTTAAAACCTGATGTTCAAATTTCAAAAACTTTCCTCATGCCAATAGCCTGTCTGACTCCCCATGGGCTACTGAGGTAAATAAGAAATGTAGAGCCAAGCCTTGAGTACAAAATACACAGAATTCCTTTTAGTCACCTTAGAAGTACAGGTGAACTTACAGTGGAGTACATGGTGGTACTTAAGGGGTGAAGTACAACAAGTGTTTAGTCTTACAGAACTCCTTTATGGTTCCTCACTGAAGTAAGAACTTGATCAGGGTTTGCTCAGGGTAGCGGGCTTCCATTTGATCAATTTTCTTTATAATGAACTAACTAGCTATGGACACATGCTTGCTATTGCCTTAAATAAAAGCAGCTCCCCTTCCTCCCCCACTATTTAATTAAGAGAAAAGAAACAAACATATTTGCAAACAAGCTGCTTGATCCAGCCCATTTGTCTGCTATGTTTGAAGGAAGCATATTTACTTGAAAAGTTAGAACAAGGAGAAACATAAAGTAAGGGAAGTGGGTAGAAAGGGAATATGAGGGGAGAACAATGGGGTACAGAAAAAAACAAACAGATGCAAAATGTTTTTTTTTTATGAGGGAAACAAAGTTTTCGTGTGTGTTTTTGCCTGTTCATTTCACCAGCACTTATCAGGGAAAAAAGCAAAGGGCAGGCAAAAGAAAAATAAACCTATTTCACATAAATCTCCACACTGAGAGAAATCCATAGCATTCTGAAACTCATAATTTCTACTAGAAAACTACAAATTACCAGAAAGCAGCTTAATTTAATATTATATTTAAATAATTTCATACTAAGCTAAAAATTCAAGTAAACCCATACTAATTATGAGAAAATATAGAAGGTATCCTACTACTGTAGAAAAAGCTTTGTTTCAGAGGCAATAAATTTATATTATTATTATTAATTTATTGTATATACATACACTGACAACTTTGAGTTTGAATAGCTTAGATTTTCACCTGTAATTTTTTTTTTGAATAGCAGAAGGATAATGAATAAAACAATTTAGAAATTATAAAAAATATCCATGGCAAATGTGGGGCCTTCCACATTTTTCTGATGAATTTTAAGTGATATGGTCTTGTCAGTCCAGGATGTTTAACAAAATAAGAAGACAAACAAGCTCAGTTATCTCATCAAACTATGTTACCATTTAGACTTTAGGAGAACTATTCAGTGACAACATATTTCAGCAACCAGGTTGTAGATTATTAATTCAGTAGGAGGGTCAATTATCTTAATAAGGACTGGAGGTGACATAGCATTTTGTGATTTTAATCTGCAATAGGTTATTGTGAAATTGCCTGAAGGGTGAATATAGTCAATTTGGAGCATCTAAGCAACATTTACTTTGTAGTAAAACTGACAAACAACCTCAGGAAATTTAGCAGTGCAGTCAAACAGAACAGTAACACACAGAACAATAAAGGTATTATCCTTCAGAAGTGGGTGAAAGGATAACATTTGGTACAAGATGTCACTATACTGCACTCGATTCCATGAAGAGAATAAATTGAATTTACCACCACCCAACTCATAAACAAGTGTCCAAAATTTTATGGAAAGAAGAAAAAATACTTTGCAAATTTAGAACTCAATATAAAACATCAGCCTGTGAATTCAGAGCAGCTATGACAATGTCCTGTAAAAGTGTTCAGACATATTATTTATTAAACTCTGTGCTGAGTGTCTGCAAGTCCTTATTCTTACAGATAAATTATGTATTACTCAACACCACTTAAAGAAGCTGCTGAGAGGTCACTTTGCTGAATTTCTTATGTCTGACAGAAAAGAATTCACATCATTATAATGCAAGAAAGTATGCACAGGACAAAGCTGCCCCTGTGCTCATTTGCTGGAGATGGATAATTGACAAAAGTATCTTGATTGTATTTGAATGCTCCAACTTTTCAAACAGAGAGGAAAATATATTCTAATATGTTGGGCCTACCTAGAAAGAATTAATATTGTAACTTGACCTTTATGTCTACATTGTTCAAATATATTCTAAATTGTTCTGAATATTGACTTACAGAGACCTGAGATCTCAGATTATGTAATTAGCTTGGCTTATAGCTGTCAAACCATATTGGAGTTTCTCATCATTAAAGGTGCCAGTGAAGAAAGGCGTAATGGATAGGGGATTTTTTCCATGTTGCTCTCTGATTTTCATCATGAAAAACTGATAGATTGGCTTTTTTCCCCCCCTTCAGCACAGAATCAATAAATTGAGCAAAGTTGTGAACACCAGCAGAATGACTAATATCAATGTATTTCCTGTGGTGACCAAAGCCAGCCCCATTCCCAAAAAATGCATTTCTGTAGTTATTTTATAGCTATTAGTACAGCATGTCTTTAACAAGAAATATTTCTTAAACTCTGCCTATGTTCACAGAGAGATGGCACATTTTTTTTCCCAATAATGAAACAATTAGAACGCTTAGCACATATAAGAAGGGTATGCTCTAAATACCTTCTAAATGTATCAGTCTGTTGGATTCCTGCAGACTTTCCAATCTGCAACAAGGAATTACAAAAATCTTTTTCTTTGGTTTATCTTCTCTAAATTTCAATGTTTATTTACTTGATCTTGGAGGTAATAGGGCTCTTTAGAACAATTAAATAAAAAGGCAGGGAGAGGACGGTCATCTCATCCTGTCTGTCATCCAGGTAGAGAAACGTAAAAGAATGGGTTTTAGGGTTTAACGAAGTCTATTTCTGTAATGAATGGAAACTAATTTCAAGAAAAATCTAGATTTATCCTGACCTATACTCAGCCATGGATTCAAGCCAGGAGAACTTCAGCATAAATGAAAGACCACTCAGATGGGACTGATGAGATGTGAATCTTCAGTGGAAAAAAAACAGAACTAATATATCATTGCCATTGAAATAAATAAAGTGTTTAGGTTGAAATATTTGAGCAACAAATTTAATTCTTGAATGGTTACAAGGATTTTTACAACACTGAATATGATGAACCTGGGCTTGGAAATTACTATGATGGCAGTGTTGCTAGGATAACACGAAGATGTATTTATACAAAGTCGTATCTATAGAGCAGATTCAGCCCTAAGCACTTCAAGCATAAATGCAAGCAGTCAGCAACAAACTTGTACTCACATTAACACATCTTTGCTCTTTCTGCACAGACATGTATGAGTTGGGTCCTTTCTCTAGAAAGAGGTTGGGGTCTCTAGAACTCTTGCCTCTCCCTTGAAGGAGGACATGTACACCCCCCAGCACTTTTTCAGAAAAGGATGTTAGAAAAGTTTAAAAATTTGAGTGAACTTCTCTGCAAATTCAGTACTTTTTAAAGAACCCTTTTAACTCCTTTCCTCCCTCTTTCTTTCCCCATTTGTACAAGCAAATGTAGAGTCAAAACACAGGAAAAAAATACATTGTATGTGGAAACTACATAGATGTGACAAAAATCATATATTTGATTACAGGGCTAGATTACAGCGTAGACATTCCTTGAGAAGGTCTGTAAGAATGAATCATTAGAGGATAAATCAGCAGATAAGTAGCAAGTGCAGAGTCTTGCATCTGGGCAAGAACAACACCAGGTTCCAGTATAAGTTGGGTACTGACCTGTTGGAGAGTAGTGTAGGGGAGAGGGACCTGGGGGTCCTGGTGGACAGCAGGATGACCATGAGCCAGCACTGTGCCCTCGTGGCCAAGAAGGCCAATGGCATCCTGGGGTGTATCAGAAGGGGGGTGGTCAGTAGGTCAAGAGAGGTTCTCCTCCCCCTCTACTCTGCCCTGGTGAGACCGCATCTGGAATATTGTGTCCAGTTCTGGGCCCCTCAGTTCAAGAAGGACAGGGAACTGCTGGAGAGAGTCCAGCGCAGAGCCACAAAGATGATGAAGGGAATGGAGCACCTCCCTTATGAGGAAAGGCTGAGGGAGCTGGGTCTCTTTAGCTTGGAAAAGAGGAGACTGAGGGGTGACCTAATTAATGTTTATAAATATGTGAAGGGTGAGTGTCAGGAGGATGGAGCCAGGCTCTTCTCTGTGACATCCAGTGATAGGACAAGGGGCAATGGGTTCAAGCTGGAACACAGGAGGTTCCACTTGAACATGAGAAAAAACTTCTTTACAGTGAGGGTGACAGAGCACTGGAACAGGCTGCCCAGAGAGGTTGTGGAGTCTCCTTCTCTGGAGACATTCAAAGTCCGCCTGGATGGGTTCCTGTGCGATCTGATCTAGGTGTTCCTGCTCCGGCAGGGGGATTGGACTAGATGATCTTTCGAGGTCCCTTCCAATCCCTAACATTCTGTGATTCTGTGATTCTGTGATAAGTAGCATAAAGCACTAAGGAGAAACAGAAATTAAGGAAAGCAGTACCAGAAAAACTTAAGTGAAAAGCAAAACTTTATGGCTTGGACATCAAGATGTAGAACAAAAAGTAATAATCATGTGAATGTCCAATACATGAGACCAGAAGCTGTAATCTGAGAACAAGTAAACAGAAAGAGTGAATTATGCAAAGCATCCTGTAAGGAATTTGAGGCTGATAAGCTCACTAACAGTCAAACTGAGCATACTCTTCAAAAATCATCCCAACAGTGTAAAAACAGATGTGAATTTGCGGTGCATACAAAAAACCCTGAATCATAAACCCAAAAAAGATCTTGTAGAATGTGTAGAGTCTAAAACCTGATGTCTCAGGTGTACAACAACAGATAAAGCAGATAAAGAAATCAATGGTAATATGTCAAGGTAGTCAAAATTAGCAGTCGCAGTCACAGTTATTGAGCTTTAGACTGGAAAGAAGAGAAGAAAATGAAGGTCCTGCTCTGAGCATACATTGAAGAAAAAATCAAGAAATTCTTTTGGAAAGCAGGAACTGAAAGTAAACCTGCAAGTCAGGCTTTATTGAATGTCAGAATACAATTGGATAGAGGATTTTCAGTTTCTTTTCAGATTCCTATTTATCTTCTGCTTTGTGACCTTTCACTGTCTCCTTCCCACTGTAGTTCTGAATGGGTTTCCAGATGGTCTCCCATGCAAGAAATGTCTTCATTACTCAAAATAGTGAGGGTACTATTTTTACCAAAACACAGTGGACTAGGTTCTTATGTTTTATGTAATTGTAACAACTAAGCTAAACAAAACATCATAAATATTGAAGCAGTTTATATTCATGTCATCCAATTGTTCTTTAACAACACAATGAAAACACCCTAACAACAACAACCCATGTATGGAGAAAATACCTGGACTAAAAGAAATTAGTCAATTTACTCTTCAGTAAATTCTCTCTGACATTCTCTCAGAATTTTCTCTCACAGTTTATAGTTTGAAGATAATTTTTAATTTTAATTGGGTTAAAATCCACGTAATATTGAAGAAAGGCTGCCAATTAAAATAATTTATACCTGAAAACAATTTGCTTGCAATTACAGCAAGGAACAACTGAAACTACACTAACTAGCAGAGATTAAACAATAATTCCTTTCTCTCTCTCTTTTTTTTTTGTTTTTTTTTTTTTTTTNACATTTGTTTGACATTTTTGCATTTGGCAGTACACTGTGTATTGACACAGTAACTGTTTCCAATATGCACTCAGTTTGTTAGTCAATTCATGTGTTGCTGGCATGGATCTTCCACACAGCAACAGAGCAGCAAAATTTGAAAATGGCCAGATACATGTGACTGCAAGCCCATGAAACTGGCAGAATTATGAAACAGGCCTAGTATATGAAATAACTTTGATTTTGTAGGCAAAGAGATTTCAGTTTTAGTTTGTAGGGATTTTTTTCAGCTTTGTTTTTCCTTACAAACAACTATTAGAAGATTTCCATCCAGAAATCCAGCTTTAAATAACATTAAGTATAAACCTGTTTGTCTCGTTTCCAAATAGAACCAGATATTCACTGAGAAATATTAAATTATGAAAAGTATGAAAACAAGCTCAACAAACTTGTGATGAGAGGCAAGCAAGCAGTGGTACTAGCAGCCCGCTCTTGTCACACCAGACTAGCGGAGAATGGAGGGTTCAGACAATTATGTGGCTCTAACAATTCCCAGCCTTCTAATTCTGGAACAACCCTGTCCCAGAGGTTGACATTTCAAGTTTTCTCTAAATTGTATCTCAAGAACAGTCCTATTCTGTAGACTGTCCTAGAACTAAGGACTTCAAGATTTCTTGTCACAAGTCCTGAAAATTTGGAGACGAAAACCCGTGGGAGTTCCAGCTGCAGTAGGGGTTCTCCAGGGTAGTTAATGTAACAACTTTCAGGCTTCAGCACTTCCTGGTGAAGAACTGCCTCCCCCATGCTTCAGGGATGCTGAATAACTCTTGGATCTTTTTAGGGTTTTAGTTTCTCAGCTCCCTAGTGACTAGAGGAGTAACACGAAACTGAAACACAGAAATCCTGAGAAACCTCAAAGCTCTCCTAATTATTTTAAAATTTTTCAAAATAGACTATTTAATGATTGAGAATGTATTTGTTTAAATTTTCATCCTGCTGAGTGTTACTTTTTCTGTAAAAATGCAGCTTTAAAAAGCAAAAGGAATTTCCCAAGGAACAGATAATCTGACCTTTTCCCATACCCAGTAAGAAACATTTATCTCTTCATACTATAAAATATATGTTAAGCAACTTATGTTAGAGAACAGATGGTGAACAACCCAAAAAGCAGAAAACAGAGTGCTACAAAAACATGGGCTTTTCCAATTTTTTATTGTTGTAGACTGCAGATGTAAATATTCTGACCATAGAGAGTCTTTCACAAGAGGTTAGCATTTTGGAGTTGTCCCATTGACAGATGCGAAACTACTCATAACACATATACAGCTATGGGGATAGAATCATGGAATAGTAAGTCTGTAAAAGTACCTCAAGAAGTCTAGTCTGGCACCTTGCCTCAGACAAGGTCAATTTTATCTTTGTTATTCCTGGCTGATGCTTATCAAACCTATTAATAAAGGTGTCCCATGATGGTAACTACAGTTTTCTCCAACAATTCATTCTGTTGCTTTCAATATCTTTATAGTCAAAATGTTCTTCATAATATGTAATTCAAGTTCTTTCATGATGGAATCTAGTCTAATTAACTTCTTATTTCACTCATCATGGATATGGTGAGCAAGTTATTCTCTTCCTTTTTGCAAAAGCTTTTTCTATACCAGGAGTTTTGCAAATATGTGTTAAAGACTGGAGACAATATTTCTTCAGTTTATTTAGACGTAGTGAGCCAGAGTTGATAAAAAACTAGGTTTGGACCTAAAATTTAAAACTTAGCAAAATAGTAGCTGTAAAAAAACTATAGGAAGCAATGTTGACATATGCCAAAAATTCATCAAGTAAGAATTTAATGTCTGCCTGTTGCTAAACAAAGAGAATGAGGAGGAAACAAATTGCTTTTTAATTTTTTTTTTTTTTACTTTTGAAATGTTAATTTTTGACTGAAAAACATCTAAAGCAATCTTAAGCCCCAGAACATTTACTAAAAACCAGTTTTTTTGCTGGAAATTACTTTCAGCGGAACATTTTTGACCAGCCATATTACAAAGACTCGTAAGAGAAGTCCCTGTCTATCTTCATCAGCTCCCAAAATGTTTTTACATCTTTTAACATTTTTTAACTTTTTTTTACATCCTCAGAAACATAAGAAGTAACTTTAATTTTAGGTGAGAACTTCAGCCATTAGAGCTGTTTTTGAAACAGTCTTAGAAATTTCAGGTCGTGCCTCTGCTTACAGCTGTCTGTATAGCTAGTTTTTCATGAAGGGAGCCAATGGCACATCTGTTAGTGGTCTGCAGTGGCTTATGTTTAATTCAAGGACACATTGAAAGCATATGTGTTTGAACAGAGAATATCTGAACTTCCTTCAGATAATCCAACCCAAAAATGTAGGTAAGAATTAATATAAAACAAAATGATCTGGNGAAGAAAACTCTAAGGTAAACATTTTATTCTTGCCTCCATATATACAGCTCCTTTGTTGTGGCTTTCTAAATTAGAAATAAATCTCAAATCATAAATCTCAAAAAAAACCCAAACTATCTTAAGTCTGAAAATTGATAACAATTAAAGACATAACAATTTTGCTAAATTCAACACATAGAGGCTGTCCTAAGCATATTCTTATGAATCATTTTTCCAGTTTTCAAAATCTGTGAAGTTAAAATAGGAAATTTATGTGCATTGTAAAATAAAAATTAAGGCATCATAAAAACCATATGTATTTTAGGCACTTGTCTTATATACTTAAACAAAGTGTCAGACTGGTTTGACTCCAGTGCCAGCAGAATTTTATCCAGAGAGCATTCAGAACATCTAAGTTAGCTTGGCATTAATATAGTCCATGGTTCTCATATTCCCTGCTCTGATGAGGTAGGGATGCTTGCCTCTTACCAGCCTTGCTGAGCTCTGGACATTCTCAATAACTTCTAAAGATATTATCACAACACGCACAGAAAATGTGCCCAACGTCAGTGTGCAGAAGAGCTCCCTCATGCCTTATTTACAATCTTTTCTTACTTAAATTGGGATGAATCTGAAACTAGAGAAACTCAAGGACTGTTTTATTGCAAATTAACTTTCATTAACTATACAGGCCTGAAAACATCAACAGAACTCCTACCAGATATTGTCCTTTTTGTTACAGAAAAGCAGCAGAGGACCCAGCTTGTGTTTACCTCACTAAAAAACCCAGCAAACCAAAATCCCCACAGTCTAACACTAGCATAATCAAGTTAAACATCTTAAGGACACCTTAAACAGGGGGTATGTCACAAATGAGTTCACTGTCCAAAGGGATTTGGAGAATGAATGCCAGGAGAAACTGAGACAGTCATTAGCTTTATTGTCAGTATTAACCTTTCAGCAATTTAAGCCACAAATGTTCTCCTGAATAATCATATGGAAGATCTGTATTTTTAATGACTTCCACTATTGATAGGTCAGTCTTATAAGCACTGAACAAGCCTCTTTTATAAGTCTGTGTTCTTCTTACCACTCTTTATAGATATTCTAGAAAAGTATTAAATGTCATATTTGATTTGATTTTATTTGAAATGGAAATAAGGACCCCGCACAAGTTGAATAATTTATTTAGTATTTGGTTTGAAACATTAGGGCACATGGCTTGGATGTCAAAATATCCTCTTTGGAACGGACCTGTTTAGTAAGTCTTAAATGCATCTATTCCAGTAGCCATTCTAAGGCAAATAGTTTTTTCTCCTTGGCTTTGCCTGCTATGGGACAATTCCAAATTTGATCTTATGGCTGGACTCCGTTATTTTTTGGTGCAGTCTTTGTACAAATCTAAAAAAAAAGAACGTGAAAAAGGGAATTTTCCCTTCCAGCCACTGCATTATTTCCTAATGAAAGACTGGAGCGTTCTTTTAGTGCTGAGTATTGCTTTAAACAGTTAGACAAATACACCAGGTCTCCCACTTACCTTCCCAAAGCAGACTCATAGTTTGCTAGATAGATAACCACAGCAGTATTTAGTCCCAATCAGATTCCACTGTCAAATAGCAGAACCTGCAGGAAGAAGGAGAATTACTGTAATTGTGCCTTGTGATTAGAAAAGAACACAAGTACCTGGGAGAAAATTGCTAGGGAGGGAAACAATTTAACGTAGAAAATAAAGCGTGTTAAAAAGCAGACTCAGAAAAGAGCAAAACCAAAACAGCTTGAAAGCAACAGAGCATGCTGTCTTCCTAGATGTTGCAGTCAGAAGGTTGAGTCGGGGGCACTTATCCCACACGAGAGCATGATGGAAGCTTTCCAGATAGAGCAAAGGTGACTTAGTTGTCTGTGGGAGATATATCATGGCATACTTGGTTGTAGCATTCACAGCAGAACTTGCTGTAAGCTTCGCCATAGTTCAGCAGAAGGGTCGGTCTGAAGGAGCCTTTTGCCCTGCTATTCTATCCTGAGAACAAGGGTTTAGTGCTAAACACTACAAGCAGCAGAAACAGATCCTTCTGCCAGGGGAATTTAAATGATCCTGAGTGAAGCTGCAAACAGTGCTCTGTAGATCACGGGCAAAGGTTATAAAAAATAATTCAAATCATTCTTTCCCCAATCCCAAACCCAGTCACCAAGTAATAAAGTACAGCAGCTATTTCCTGACAACAGATTTTGCCCTTTGCGTTTTTTTTTTTCTTTCACAGTCACCTACCTAGTGGATAAAGGGAATGCAATATATACATCTGGAGTCTGGTAAAGTGCTTGATACTATATCTTGCAGAATTGTACTGAAAATTACTTCCCAATGACTTGCAGAAGAGCATTGTCACATGGATCGAGAGCTGACTGTAAAATAGATTATAGTGGATACTATAGAGTATATTTCTTTCGGATCTTGTCTGAGCCTGTTCCTTGACGTGTCAGAGATCTGGGACTCTATGCATCTGTTTTTCAAGACCAGAAGGAAAATCTGCTTTTGGGAAGTTACTAGAAGGTGTCAGAATGTATCCATAAACCAACTGTGTGCAGGACCATAGAAAAGCCACCTTTCTTCTTTGAAAAATAGATAGAAGACAAGGTATCTCATGTCTTAAGGAGCTATCAGACATGTGGGACTGTAAGTTATTTTAACAGTAGTTGCTTTATTCAGCAAGTTTGACTTCTATGTTTTTTTAATTCCCCACATTAAATTGGTGTGAATTCTTATCCTCCCTCCTGCACTTAAATTAATAGTTCTGAATCAGAACCAGATATTTTCTCAGGTATAATCATTAGCACTTGTTAAAGGCCTTCAGATGCTCTAGGCTCTGTCTCACTGAGATTATTAAATGCATCTTTCACTTAGTCACCTTCTGGTTATTTTTCAATTTGTTTGAAGATAGCTGCAATTAAATCTCTTTCATAAAAGATGAATTCCCCTAACAGAGAGCAGTTTGCTGCTCAGAGCTTCAAGTATGTTCTCCATGATCCCAAAGCAGCTTGTGTCACATGAGCTGTAGAGAGGAGTTTCTCTTCTGCTTTTGTTTTTTTTTTAGAGTGTTGACCAGCCTTCAGTGCTTTTGCCTCTGTGAGCTCTTCTGCTTCATTTGAAATTCCTACAGATCTTCCTGGTGCTGTCTGAGAGTTGTTCACATCTTAAACACGCTCATTTTGGTTGCTCACTGTAAACAAGACTATGTGATAAAGGGGATAAGAGTCTTTTGAGTAAGCCCTATCCATTCTTTTTTCCTCTGCACTCTGACAAAGGGTGCCACGAAAACTACTTGGAAGCCAACTAGTTCAGATTTACCTACTGCACGCTGTTTAGCAAGTTGACAGCTGTAATTGTGGTATGCTGTTGAGAAGTATTAAACTGATGGGGAGGCAAAATAGTACAGTGACAAGGAAAAACAGCTTAGATAAGAAAATCAGTGCATGGGTTTGGGGGTTGGGGGGTAGGGGGAGGAAGGCGTTCGTGTTTTGTTTTTTGTTTTTACTCTTACAAGTGTATTGCTTTATCTGTACAAGTTTTCCTCTGATGTAAATAATTTTTCAATCATAAAAGTAAAAATGTATTTTGGGGTAAAAGAGGAAATGTTGACATCTTTCGAGGCATACAAACAAGGAAATTTCCATGCTTTTTGACTTTCAGTGCATAACATTAAGGAGTTTAGATGCAGGTGACATCTCTTTGGAAGCTTGAAAACAGATTGATATTTTGCATAATCAAGTTATTGATATCCAGTAATGAATAACTCTGAACTGAAGACAAACATTTCTAAAATAAAACTGTAAACATTCTGAATCATTATTGCACAGTTTATTGGCACAAATTACTTTGGGTTCCTCTTAAACACTATTTCTTCATCTCCCAATTGTGACAAATAAATCATTTAATCAGCAATGTGGTAGTCCCAGGCAGATGTCTTGATACCACCTTTAGTAAGGTAGGCTAGTAGTCAAGGCTGCAACTAGAAGCTTACCATACACTGATGCTGTGGCTATTTGTAAGGTGGTTTGAAACTGTAAAGCACTATTTAAGTGCTAAATGTTTGTTCTGTCTTGAGCTATTTAAGATATGTATTACATTTTATGAGTGCTAGTGTTTGTTTCATGTTTCAGATATTTTCTGTCTTTATTAATAAAATTCTGAGAGAGCACACACTTTAGGTAACATTAAAAATTTGCATCGATCCATCCATTCTGGAAATAATATTGGACTTTGTTCATTACCTTCCCAAGATTATTAGCTCTTATTACTATAGTGAATATTCTGAGAGTTCCAAAGTAATTGTATGCTACTATATTTTTTCCAAAACATGAAATTGAAAAAAACTCAAGAATGAAGTACCAGTATTCACAAAGAACAAAAACATTAACACCCCCCCCAACTCTGCCTTAAACTTCCATGTGCAAAAGTAGAACTTGTTTCTCTGTATAACATACACTAGATGCAACTGAGGTATCTAGGGAAAACCCAAAACTTCTATTCACATTGCAAGTCTCAGAAGTTTTTATGACAGTTATCCAGTCTTAAAATACATGCTTAGGCCCTGGAGTGGTGTGATATTAAAAGTGTATGGCATTTTGGGGAGGGATTAAAATATTGAAATTATTTCTATTAGTCTATTATCTTCTTTTATCTTTAATTATTAGGCTTTTTATTGTCTCACCTTTTCTACTACTCAGCTGCACCATTCCAAGGATATTAAAAATATCTCTTCTCCCAAATACATCTTGAACATTTTTCACAAACAGGTCTCAGAATCTATTTGGGGAAGATCTTGCTAACTTTTTGTCCTGTTGCTAGATTATCTGAATCTCTGTCAAATAATGATGATAATATTTTTACTCACAAAATTCTTTTCCTTAGATACCTACACCTTTTTGGCACCCCAGTCAAAAACAGCCATTCCTTCTTAATTAGTGAAATATACAATTATTTCTATAGAAACAAGACCATTATTTTCCAGTTAGTATTTTAGAAACTTATACTTTTCCAGTATCATCACTATGGTAATGTATTTCAGATTCTTCAATTCACAAATAATAGATATTGTTTAAAACATTCATTGATTCATCAAAGTTCTCCAAATGCTTCTTCAGCTGCTTTCCATTTAATTTGAAAAAAATCATTAGTGTTTTTAGATAGGCCTTACAACTCACATTTTGTGTTTTTTATAAAATGACCTGCCACCTAGACATTTGAGTTCCTTATATTATTCATTTATTTTGAGATTGGCATTGCTACCATAAAAGATAATGATGATGAGACAGTCTATGGATAAAACATGTTTGGAAGGCACTTGGCATATATTATTAAATGAATGGGATGTGATCAGTTAAAACAGCAGATGATTAGGAAGGAAGGAAGGCATATTTTACTTGCAAATACGGCACAAGTTGGCAAGTAAACTTGAGCAGGTTTTAGCACTATTGAAATGTTATGTTAGTACTTTGTGAACATTTACAGGATGAGTCTATCCACCAAAACATTTCTGCTGTAAGGAGCAGAGAGATTATTTCTGTAAGGAAGAAACAGAAATACTGCTCTAACCAAGGAGATAATATGAACTTGCCAGAAATATTGTTAAATTAGTGGACATACGCTTTCTAGCTGCTGTGGTAATCTTGTGGTAAAAAAAATTAAATTTATTTAAATGTCAGAATAGTGTGTAGTGAAGACAGTGGAAATTCATATTAAAATCTAAGTTCAAACTCCTTTGTAAAGTATTTGCTTGTATATGCCGCACATTTTCAGCTTTTTCTTTTAAAGCAATAAAATATGCATTCAAGTATACAGTAATCTTCTTTCCCCCTCATTTTATGGTTCCTGACCACTGTTCAGATAATTTAAAAAAATTCAATCCTCAATTTTGATATCTGAAGATTAATTAATGGTTTACAGGTTTGTCTCCTGAAGCAAAATACCTCTGTGTCTGAGGACATGAAGGCAACTTGGAGTTGGTGAAAGCATCTGACAGAGCCATTCTACCCCTCTACAACACAGAAGGAACTTTAGACTTGAGAAGTGAGGAGAAATGGATTCGAGACAGAGGTAGCAGCAAGAATCCCAAATTGTTACTGATCCTCCTCAGTGTGTCTCTTCAGGTAGAAAGCCAAGACTTGGGGAAAAGGACAATGCAGGGGAAAGATGACGAATGATGAGAAAGGGTAAGAAGAAGGATCTAAGAAATGCAGTCAAATGTTAGAGATCCTTGCCATAAACAAGGAAGTAGATAGAAATCTATGCTATATATTTTCAGATGACTTAAAATCAATGCAATAAAGATAAGAAAAACTATACTAACAATAAACAGGAAAATTAACACAATACTCCCTGACACATAGATTATAGCATTTTTTAAGTCAGTAGAAATGTTCAACATTCATTGAGGTTGTAAAAAACAAGCTCCTAATTATTAAAAATAATTTTTACAGTGTTTGGGTTATGAAGGAGAAAAAAAAATCCAAAAGACATGCTTAAACTGTTGTGATTCTACCTTCCAAAATTCTTCAGGCAGGACAGAACAGTAAATCAGGCTGCGAATTCTTCCATTGCCCTAATGAGATTATAGACTCAAACTAGAAGATAGCACTAACCTTTTGTGCTTCTCTTATGTCCCCAAAATTACAGGAAAATTTGATTGAATGACAAGAGGATCACTGTAAGATTGACATTCCCTCCTGCAAAGCACAGTACCAGATTATATGAATTATGTCATTCATCAGCATAAGAGGATTTTCTTTCCCTCAGCACTGTGTTAGCACATCTAGCACATACCTTGTTAGTGAGCTAACATTTTACCATCTAAAGTTTAGATGATACAACTTATTTCAGTCAGATACAGAGTATACCAAAATCTAAAATGCAAACTACCTTTGACAACACTAGGAAGAACAATTTTCCACTTATGGACACTGTTAGTCACAACATTTTTTATTTATGCTGTGATATTTTTCATGGTATCTTTTCATCAAAGTAATTTGTCTTAACATTTATTTTGTGATGAATATCAAGACACATAATGAATTGTGCAACATATTTTTTACAGGATAAGTCAATCTCTGGAAAATAACAAAGAGAGCATTCCAAGAGAGCGACTCCTAAACATTTCTAACTGAACTGAGTTATTCTCCCTATCTATAAAATATATGATACTGGAATCACACAAATGCTATGTTATTGTCCCAGCTTACTTCTCATAAAAACCTTTCCACAGATTTCTCTGCTCACAATTTAACTGTCATTTAAAAGTATTAATGTTGTAGGAATTTTTAATTATATACTTCTATTAAAGGCAATGGTTTTGCAAGATAGTAACAGTACCACTTTTCAGTCAGTTGCCCTACTTTTCTATTAGTAGTAAATTCAATTTTCTGCTACATACAAATTTACCAAAGATGATAATTTGAGATTAAAATGTTACAAATGGAAACAAGGGTTAATTTCAAAAAAAAAAATTTAAAAGTGAGGGGGGTGGGCTGGAGAGCAAGGAGAGATCTCACCTATGTTAAAAAGTTAGATAATAATTTCTTTGAGGCAATCTAGTGTCCTCACTCTTTTGATTAGACAAGCTAACTTGCATTGGCCAAATCAGAAGAGATATAATTGTATGGGTCCGTGGGAGTGGACAGGAAAAAGGGAAAGAGTGGGTTTTGTCAGAGTGAGATCCTAGAAGGTGATAGTTTTTTTCATTGTACTAAAATGAGTTCAATTTAGCCTTTCCTACTAGCAAATATGCTCCAAGTCCTAAATCAATTAAAAGTTTGTTCCTTCATGCTCAAAATCTCAAGTATAACTACGGATGATGCAATCTAATGTATATATTATATTCCTAATGTATTTGGTTTTTCTCCTTCAATTTTTTGTTGTGTACCATGGTACAAGGTCTTTTGAGAGGTGAAAAAATTAATACAAAAAAATAAATTAACAAAAGGAGAAAAATACAGAATCAGATTTTGATGTTGCTAGTAAATCAGTGAACTTGGATGATATTTACTACATGAATTTTCATCATATAGTAACAATATTTTTATTCCATATTTTAGGGATTTTTATTGCTCCATAGAGGGGTTGAAGAAACAGTGCAAATATTACCTGCTGTTCTTGAATTTCAAGTAGTGAACCTCAGGTGACACAGAATTATTATTGATCAGAGCACTTTCTCAACACAAAGACCAGAGGGAGAATATTCACTTTTTTGAAATTAAACCCATCTTGATATAGAAGATTAAGTACAAGGTAGTTTCACATCTCCAGTAAACTAATGTCTCCTAAGAATTATTTTTGGAAATGCATGGTTATTTTTTAATCAACATTATTTTGTTCATGGTTTCCAAAGAAATTGGCACAGCTTTTCAGAAGGCAGAATGTTCACCAAATTTCTAAGGTTGGGATCAATGTTTATTTTTGCTATCTCAATTTGATTTGATAGTACTGGGAAGCTGTCACCATCTGCTTCTGTCTTATGAGACTTGTCTCACCATGTGAAAAACAATGGCTGTGACCAGAATGTGCAGGTTGGTGAAAAAAGTTTGTATATACTACTTTGAATTTAATGAAAAAAAACCAAGAGGGTAATATAATGAACACCGATGAACCCTCACAAATATGTTCCTCTATTGCAAACTGAGACTAATAAAAGATGTTGTCAAAAAGCAGTCTTTCTGACTTCTCAAAGGTTTGGGGTTTTTTAGTACATTTTCAGTGACAGTTCTGGTTTTTTTTACAGCTCCTAACAATATTTTATTGAGTAAGGAGAAAACTCATTTGAGGATCTGCCGTGGTTCATAGCTATTTTCACGTAAGAGAGAAATCTGAAGAAAAACTTTTGAAAGCAGACTCTACTGGTACACTGAATAATAGGGCTAAAAGGATCAAAAAAATATTAAATCCATTTTTGCAACAGGAGACTGAACTCCTAAACTGCCTCCTTTTTTTTACTCCACAGATTCCTGGGGCACTGGTAAATATGGGCACTCAAAAATGTTGCTTAAAAGTGGTAAAGCTGAAACTCCTTTTCAGTTTTTCCAGTCTTTTTTTGCATCTGGCTACTGCAATGGCATAAAAAGGAACTTACCCTCTCCAGCTTCTATATCAGGAAGAAAAAGGTGCGTCTGCATTTTTCTGGCTTTTCACTCATAAGCTGATGCAGTTAACGTACATTACAAAGACCTGAATAGCTTATCTATGTGGGACAGCACAGTGAAAAGACATCCTTGGGACCTCAAAAAATAATGTCTGCCTTCTCCAGTTTATTCAACATCTTTGGGGATGGGGCAACTAGGAGTCTCGGGTTCTTTCTTAATTTAACAAGTTTGTTTGTTTTTTTGATTTTAATGTTTTATTTTAAAATGTCTTTTTTTTCAGTCTGTAAAGAAAAAAGAGGGGTCAGAAATCTTGTAATTTAAGTCTTGACACTGTGAAAACAGGTCATCTGTCCAGATTTTTGCTAGAGCTCAATTTTAAGGTGTTTGAAAAGGGCTGATGAATGTAGGAAAAAAATCTAGAACTCTAAAGGAGAATAATTGCATAGATCCACTTGACTCCATTTTGCAGTATTCCCTAAATACTCCATGATTTTTCTCTAAATGTGATAAATTCAATTGTGGAGGTAAGAATTATTTTGGGTTTTGGGCTTTTTTTCTGTGACTACATGTGGTGGGTTAACTTTGGCTTCATGCCAGGTGCCTACCAACCCACTCTGTTGCTCCACCTTCTCAGAGAAAATATAACAAAAGGCTCATGTGTCAAGCTAAGGACAGGGAGCTCACTCAGCAGTTACCCTCACAGGCAAAAGAGATTCAACTCAGGGAAATTAATTTGATTTATTATCACCCAAACCACAGTAGAATAATGAGAAAGGAAAAAAAAAATCTTAAAATACCTTCCTCTCACCCCTACATTCTTCTTGGGCTCAGCTTGACTCATGATTTCTCTGCCTCTTCCCTCCAAGTGGCACAGGGGGACAGGGAATGGGGGTTGCGGTCAGTTCATCCCACATTGTCTCTGCCATTCCTTCCTCCTCACGCTCTTCCATTGCTCCAACATGGAGTCCCTCCCACAGGAGACAGTCTCCCACAAACTTCTCAAACACAAGTCCTTTCCACAGGCTGCAGTTCTTCATTAACTGCTCCAGCATGGCTGCCTTTCATGAGGTAGAGTCTGTCAGGCACAGACCACTCCAGCATGGGCTTCACACAAGGTCACAAGTCCTGCCAGCAAACCTGCTCCAGCCTGGGCTCCTCTCTCCATGGGGCCACAGGTACTGCCAGGAGCCTGCTCCAGCATGGGCTTTCCATGGGGTCACAGTCTCCTTTGTATGCATCCATTTGTTCTGTTGTGGGGACCTCCAAGGGCTCCAGGTGTATCTCTGTTCCACCCCTACCTTCCATGGCTGCAGGGGCACAGCTGCCTCACCAGGGACTGCACCACAGGCTGCAGGGGAACCTCTGCTCTGGTCCCTGGAGCACCTCCTCCCCTCCTTCTGCACTGACCTGGTTGTCTGCAGAGTTGTTTCTCTCACATGTTCCCACTCCTCTCTCTGGCTGCAATTGCTGTTGTGTAGTAACTTTTTCTCCTTCTTAAATACATTCTCCCAGAGGTACTACCACTGTTACTGATGGGCTCAGCCTTGGCCAGTTGTGGGTCCGTCTTCGAGCCGGCTGGCATTGGCTCTGTCGGACATGGGGCAAACTTCTTGCAGCTTCTCACAGAAGCCTCCCCTGTAGCTCTCCTGCTGCCAAAACCTTGCCACAAAAACCCAATACACTTCATGAAAATGTATCACAGTACCAAAAAGCTATAAAACTACATTGTACTTAAATGAAAGAAAAAAGCTCAAATATTGCCTATAAAGTATTAGCCCCTACAAATATATCTGATTATAAGGTTAATGTGTCAGTCAGAAATCTACATTAAAGAACTATGAGAAAAGAAAAGATATATACACGAATATAAAACAAGAAATATATATTTTTGCAGAAAAATAGGAATTTACTATACGTAGATAGTTCACATTCAGGGTAGTTCAAAGAGCTTGAAGATCTAACTTTCAGTCTCTCTATAGTGTGTAGCATTTGCAAATGGAAAGTAAAAGCAGACTGCAAATTTTTCTCCCAGCACCAGGACCTGAAACAGTAGCTAAGGCAAGGATGAAGCAGTATCATCTCTATGCTCTTCACATTTCCTCCTGTCAGCTTCCTTTCTTCCTGGTAAGTTAGTCACAGAGGAGAAAAGAATGTAAGAAAAAATACTTTTACAGTGTGATGAGTCTGTCCAGGCCACCTAAATTGTCTTTGAGTAGCACTGCTCCATGACTAAGGGAGAAAGCAGCTATAACAAATTCCGGGAAGAATCTGTTCACTTGCCACCCTCATTTCCTATCTCCCTGCTCAAAGATTTGTCATCTCTTTAGCTATACCAGAAGATAGACTGTATAAAAGGCATCTGGTTTAATTTGGCTGAGATTCATTACTTTAGATCCTCAGAGATCCTTTGAGGAAAACTCAAGTTTTCTTTTCTCATCTTTTCTACATTTTTGTAGGTAACTAACAGTACCTAGTCCAGTTTCTTTCTTAGTTGCTATTCCTTTCTTAGGTAAGGAAATTAAATACATTCAGAAAAGGAGATGTCTCTGCTCGTTGCTCAAATAATTAGGAAGTTAATTCTCATGCTAAACCTAGCTGTGTTTCCTTCTAAGCCATTTAGAAATTCTGTCTGGGAGGAGTGCAAACGTACAGCCTACAGTGTTTACTATATCTTTACTCTAGGAAAGGAAATCTTGATCCTGTTTGATGTGTCAAGGCGGGGGAAAAAAACCCCACAAACCTGCCTACTTTAGTCCTTTCCTTCAGAGAAAAGATGTTCATTAGTTCAAAAACCCACACGTAAATCTCACAGTATGCCCTTCTCCAGAGTATCCCTTTAAGTTCCATTATCTTAATCTGCAAACACATTCTTGCACTGTCAAGGTCAATAGTATGTTTTGTTTTGTTGTTTTTTTTTAATATAAATATATTGTTTTAAGCAGGGGACCTTGTTATTGAAATAATGTTCATCAGTCAAATGCTTTTATCTTTTCCTCTATAAATTTTTCTTTCTTGTCTAGAATAAAAAGTTTTCCTGGCAGATCTCTACTTCTAATTTGTTGTCATCTTTTCTTTATTTACATTATTACTCTGCTTACACAATTACCATAACTCACTCTAGCTAAAGGTTGAGGCCTGGAAAAATTGTTGTCCATCTTCCATTTCTAAAAGTACAAATCACAGTGAATAATGTAACTTCACCTCCAGCGCAGAAGTATTATTTCAAAGTGAATGACAATAATGATCTTTAAATTACATGACCCAGTTCTCTTCTGACTTTTATGTTTTTCTGTAAATCAGGAGTACATTTTTGAAGGCTATGAAGTTGCACTGACCTTTAATTAAAAAGGTAACTGTGGAATCAGTTTGTGTTTGTAATACCTTCAGAGAGAAATAGGACAAAGATCCCCATGATTATAGACTCTGTTTAGTTCACCTTGATAGCTAGGGGAGGCAAGACGAGGGACTGGACATCATAGGTCACACAGCATTTCAGTGAGCTGACCACAATATACCTTTCCTCAGTCTCTTGGGCAGCAAAGAACTAGCGTCTTCAGCACACAAAAGCAACATTGCACCCTTCCCTCCTACCCTGTGGAGGTGACCACCTCCAACAGAAGGCTGGGACTTCTCAGTGGTCATGAGAAGGTATGGGGGGCTCTGACAGTGCTTTCCTCTCTTCTTAGGGCAAGTTCTCAAGTTAGAAGGGAGCATGGTCTGGCATAGAGTTTGTGTAGGAATGCTGTTTTATTACAAATGTAACATACATTGCATTTAAAATCTTCCTCTGATCCTTTTCCCCAACTGTCTCTTTACCTGGCTGTTTTTCCTCATGTGAATTTTAATTTCTTAGGTGTTATTCATGTAATTCCAGCAGTAATGAGAGTTGGTTGCTCACTGTAGGTGGAACTTTCTGATATTTTAGTAATGAACATCTTCATTGATTACAGATGAATTATTTTTTTCAAAGGCTTTGGCCATCATTGGAACTTATGATTTTGTGCGTGGAAAGGAAATGGACAAAAGAGTGTACAGAATGTAAAGTTATGGTAACTTCCCATTCTGAGGGTAGGCTTTTGGTAAAACTCTGTTTATTTACAGGACTTCATGGATGATCACATTAGAAGTGTTTGATGAAACTGGAATTTAGTTGCTTGCAGAGTCACTTAAAATTGTAGTTTCTAGTTCAGAGGAAATTTCATTCACTCAATCCCTCAAAAAAAAAAAAAAAGGAAAGAGAATAGAAGACTGTAATGACAATGTAATGAGATCAATTGTCCTCTTAAATCTGCATTCCTTTCACACAAATTACCCAAACCACCTAAGCGTATTTGAGCATTGTTTTTCCTTCCTAGCTGCTTTGTTTTGTTTTGCGTTTTAATCAATGCTCCATCCTTAGACTCCAAAAACTTCTTTGTCATCAACACATATTGTACCATGACTGGACAATGCCCAGATAAAAGGAAAGCTGACCAAAATGTCCCAGCATGATCTTTTGCTAACGTCAATATATTGACATCAATAAAGTCTGAAATATGATAGTTGTGTTTTCTGTTCCTGAAAAACTACAAGGCACAATAAGCATTTGGGTCAGGGCTTTTGTCAATAGAAGCACAACAAACTTTCAAAAGAAACAGCAGGCAGTTTAGGTTAGGCTCAAAAAAGGTAATGAACAAAAAGAGGACTAGCTTTCTTGGCCTTTGGCAAAGGACTAAAAACTTTCAGTGAAGTGTTAAGAAATTCCTGTGGGGATATATCCTAACCTAAGAGAAGGACATTTAAGATGCAATGGTTTTAAAAACAATTTAAAAGAAATTTATAACTACAAACTTGAAGCCAGACTTATTTCTGAGATTGCATGTCAACAGATATTTACAGTATGTTGTGGTCAAGCTCATAGATGGTAGAAAAAAATCAGACTGGTAGTGTGAAGGCATCATTTTAACTATATACTTAGCCTTTTTTTACTAAAATATTTTGTTATGTTAAAATTGTATTTAATCAGACAGGACGTTTCCTGTGAAATTGAAGGCAATGGTAAGTAGAAAGAACATCAGCTTGAGTTGGCAGAAAGCAATTTAGTTATTTTTTGTAGTGCTGATGTATTGCCAAGGTCACAAACAAGACTGATTTATACAGGAATTATGAGTTAGAAAGGCTATTTAAGGGAGCCGTAAATACTTTGCTTAGATGTGCCTAGATGGATTTATTTCTTCCATTGGCTGCACTGAAAAATCATGATTTACTAGTAGTCTTATTGCACAATTCAGTGATAGAGTATTTGATAACTTTTCTTGAAAAAGAGATTATTCCCCCCATATTCTGCATATTAAACTGGTATTCAAAGTAGATAATTCAGAAACAAAAAAGATGTCCTAGAAATCTCCTCATCCAAGGAACACATCTGCTAAGGAGTGCCCAGCATAACAGAAACATGATTTGAAAGGGTCAGAGAAGTCTTTTACAGAGGTGGCTGTTAATGGGAATGTCTCCTAAGCCTTGGATAAACAAGGGTGAAACACTTACACAGCTTAAAAGAAAAATAAACTACCACACTCACTATGCTTCTTTACCAACAACACTCTTACAAGTATCTTTTCTAATGATTACCTCTTCACTGCTGAGGAATGTTTCATTACTGAACTTAGACAAAATGCTAACTGTAATATGGCCCATCAGTTTTTACTCATTTTCAAAAATTCACTCAAAAATGTTCTAATTGATACATTTGAGGCAGAAAATGATAAGCATTTGTCTCAAAAACCTTAGTATGAAAAGAACTCCAAAGTGGAATTACCTCTTTTGTCTCCTTAGTTGTCTTTTAACTCAGGTCCCAGTTTTGTGCAGCTAAGATCAGTGGCAACTGGGTTGTGTTGCTGGTCTCAGCAGACAAAGGAAACAAGGCACACATTTATAACAGCACAGAGCTTAAATTGATGCCTCTGCTTCAAGTACAACATTCTCATTTTTCAAAGTTTCTCCAACTCTGGGACAGGAGATGAGTTGGTGTGAAGGAAAGGAGATTTTCAAGTGGATGTCCCTCAGAAAAAAACATGATCACCTGGAAGCAGACACCTCCTCCACTCCCCAGGCTTTCCAAAATGCCCTAGTGGCAGGAAGGTCAATCTCAACAGAAATTACTAAGCAGATAACAAGAAAGAGAATGGCACAACTATTTATTTAAGTGTTTAAAAGATCCTCACTCCTACAGACTTCAGAAGTAAGGAAAGCAATGATGAAATACAGGCACATTCAGGGAGGGGAGGAAAGAAGTCAGACAAATGAACATGGCAGGAAATATGATCTGTCCATAGTAAGTAACTTTTAAATTAATAATGCAAAAATAAACTTTCTGAGAAGGAATACGGCTAGTAAAAAACTTCATTTTTGTAAGTTTACTGTAAAATAAACTTAACTCTTATGTCAAGCAAAAAAACTACTCTCAAGCAGGCTAGCTGATCTGCACGATTCACAGGTTCAGTTTCATGAGGTTAATATTTGGACTTGGAATTTCTCCTTTAAAATCAAAAACTTCATTTTAGCCTTCTTCTTAACAAAATTACTACATATTTAGCTTTAACTTCAGTAATTCAACACCTGCTTTGCATAACTGCAGCAGTATCTGGAGCTTTACTTAAAATTACAATACCAGAATCAGAGGAAACACAGTAGGAAAGAGTCTATAGGTTCTCTAAAATGTAAACAAGGTAACTGGTAGAAAGCAAACATAAAAGTCTACAGGCTGATAAAGTTTACTGTTTTTTCCATTGCTTACACTCATTATTGATACAAGAAACTGTCACTGTAAGATTATTCTAAAGCACCTGTTAACCAGTAGGCAAGACAGTGAATTTAAATTCATACTCCTAGCTTATGGGAAGCAAGAAAACATCATTCCACACATGCCACTCAGAAGACAGTTGATCAATGACTAATTGCCACCCATAATCACCATTCTGCCCAGTTACACTATGCCTTACATTTTGTGACACTTGAACACTTGAGCTTCTCTCCTTGAGCTTCATGAGCTCAAGGTAGAAAACTGATTAAAAAAGAAAGAGGAAATCTTGTCATTGGCTGCAAAAAGACTGAATTTTCCAAAGCTGTTCCTCCTCCTCTGTTTGTTCAAGAACACAAATCAAGCACAACTAAGCTTGTGAAGTGAAAAGAATTTTAAAGTAAGCAGTTTGTAATGAAAACTTGCTCTTCATGTTGTTTGTATGAGTTTTCCTCTCCAACTAAGAGCATTATGTACACTAGTATAGCTCCTGGCTAAACTCAAGGCACTAGACAAGAGAACACAAAGGACTGAAAAATCTGTACAAGAAGGAAAAGAACAACAAATCAGTTAGTATCAAATCACGTGTTGTTCTAAAAATTTTACTGCAAAAAGAAAGCTTCCTGATAATGTGACATACTCTTGTATTAGATACTATACTTTCTTAGAATAAAAGGTTTTCAGGGCAAAATGGGGAAAAAAGCAAGAGCAGTGGCAATAAAGAACTACAATTAATTTTCCACTTTTTTCTTTCCCATAACTCCTCTCTGAATGACATTTCCATTTCTTCAGTACCCACGTTCCCACTCTTATGCTGTCTTTTACTGTCACTGTTCTTTTATTTCCTCACATACATTAATCTCTATTTAATAGACAACATTTTCTTCCCTGAAAACTGGTTACACATACCACAGAAATTCCTGCAATGCCTTTGAGTCCTTGGGGTAGACAACATAGGGATAGCACTGGTCTCAGAGGTGACCATGCCCCAACAGGAAATGAGAAAGGGACATCCAACATTTTCTGCCACAAGAGAACTGGAAAAATGAAAATTAGAAACAGCCATTTGAGACCAAATAACTAATGTCTAAAATGTGAAATTCTTACATTGCAGTAGCTGATCCATTAATGATACTGAGACACCAGGTCTGCTTGCAGTTATTTTTGATTAATGAGTTTTCTGCTCTTAGTTATGGCCCTTTCTGGGACGATCCTCTTTAATTTTAAAAATTGTGAGTATTTCTCAGGGTTCTATGTGTGCAATCTTGAAGGACTATGGTAAAGGGCATCAGAAGAAAATTCCTTGCCCAGGATCATTAAAAAATCTCCCTGAAACAGATAAAAAAAAAAAAAGAGTATATGTTTACTGGAACTCCAGGGATCTTGT
The DNA here is from genome assembly GCA_013400615.1 of Syrrhaptes paradoxus. Taxonomy (NCBI): domain Eukaryota; kingdom Metazoa; phylum Chordata; class Aves; order Pterocliformes; family Pteroclidae; genus Syrrhaptes; species Syrrhaptes paradoxus. The sequence continues at coordinate 62,243 of VZTO01025734.1, forward strand.
TTAGTGTCAGAATCATATAACCGAGAAGCTTTTCTTAGTGTAGACTTGAACAAATTGGAAAGCAAGATGCAGTAGTAACACACTTCTAATAGAACAAATTGCTCTTTATTTAAAGTTACTTTTAAAATATGAATAAGATTTTAAAGCCTGTCAAAGATGGCATGCAAAGATAAAAATAAAGAAGTGTCAGGAACAAAAATGTTCTTTTTCTCTTCCTCTGAATTAATTTGCATGTCAGTCAAAAAATCTGTCAATGCATATGCAATATAAGCAGCATGACTTACACTACTAAAAGCGTAAGAAAAAGGAACAAGAAAAACTGAAGAAGAGGAAAACGACAGCTGTGATGAGCAAGGATTCTTCCCAATGTATAGTATCTATTCAACTATAACAATACACCCAAAGATGGTGAAGAAATGATGACAGAACTGTCAATTATAGCTGAGGAGAGTGTAAACAGAGATACAAAATCTGCTGAGCAGATCTGACACCAGGTGGTAGGGCTTCTCTGTTGGCCCACCCCACCAGCCAGAGCACAAGCCCTGTTAAGCAGCAGGGATCCCACTCCCTCATGGCAGTCCTGCCAGGCTAAAAAATGGTGGTGGCAGCAGCTCTAAGCGGAGAAAAAGGTAGAACAAATAGGTCCTAATGAGAAACAGTAGACATAAAAGGTGTTGGCTGAGATGTAAATCAAATTATTGATTGCTACATTTCAAATTCACCTGAACTCCACCAAAGGAATGAGTTGGGACCCTAATTCAAGGTCTTGTTTCCCTGAGTAAAGAAGAGGCAAAAATTCATCCTGTTCAGAGGTTTTTTGCAGCCTGTTTAGAGATATCTTTCAAGTAAATCTTTATTTTCAAACATTTTCATAAAAAAAGTCATTCTGGCTTTCAGCATTCAATGAGAAGAGCACTGGGAGGTTAATGAGTGCTGTTTACAATTACCATTAATAAAGCTAAAGCTGTCTTTTAGTCAAAGCCAGCAAACTCTATTTGGAATCTGAAACCGGACTAGCTGCTTCAGGTTTCACACATATGAAGGACCCTATGAAACAGTATCACTTCCCTTCAGTTCCCATTAGGTTCACCTTGAACGTGGCCATCAGCTCTACACAATACATAAGGTGGGACAGAATTTGGCTTTGTCATTGTCCCATGAGAAAGGAACAGCAAGGAAGAGGGGCGTAAAAAACCACAACAAACCAACACAAAAAACCTTCACATCATTTTTGTCTCAAGAACAAGCAGCTGCAAGCAATCGCATGCAGAAAGATCTATTGAATAATGCGTTCCTATTTTTCACACATATCCCCACACAGAAAAGAATTGTACTCCAAGTATGGACTTGCAGGTTCTAACCCAGGCAGCTGGCAGTGCCAACACACTGGGCTGGCATTTTATGTTATAGGTAACACTGTGAAAAGTGAAACGTGTTAAACATTGTTTCTCTCAGACATTAAGATTTCACCATTCTCAGCCTGTTGCTCAGATAAAGGCAGCCAAGCCTTTCTTTCACAAACCAACAAGGGATTGCCTTATCAGTCAAATTCTGTCTAAAGAAATAATGTTTTCTTTGACGTCCTGCTTAACTCCCTTCTTCACAACAGTCAGCCTTTGTATGGGAGATGTGGTTTCATTCCTCTGGCTTGACCACTCTCAAATCCCCACTTCCAACCTGAGAATTAAGTGCCTTAATCTGTCTGCCATTCCAGACTTCATAGAAAGACTCAGATTCTTTTGCTGATGTTCTTGCAGAATGGATAGACTGTATCTTTGGGGCAGAAAAGCTGTGGATAAGGATACCAAGAAATTCACCAGGAAACTGAAGGTAATTGATTTTCGTTCTCTGCTCCAGTGCCTTTTGATGATTCTAATACTTAGTAACCCATGAATAAAATACAAATAGTATTACTGGATTGCACACAAACTGGAGAGCTCCAACATACCAGATAAGTTTGTGAATATTTGCTTTTTTCTTCTCTCTCTTAGTGTGCTAATTTTGTTAACAACAGCAAAAATTTAAACTTACAACATGGTTGATAAGGCAGACTACTGAACAGCAAGATATCAAAGTTCATTCCCTGAACATTAAAGTTACTGCTCTAAGAGTTCAGTTATTATATTAAAAAGATACAGGAAATGCAGCTACTCTCTGTTTTTAAAACTCTGAATGTTTTTTTGCAGTTCTGTTCCATGATCAAAGAGATGCCTAAAGTGACTATTCTCATAGGATCTAGGCATTAGTAGCTCACCGTGAAGCTACTCAGCCTTGAGTGGACTCAGACATCTGTGCCAGCCAGAAAGAGACCTTGCAATATCTAATACAGAGACATCTGGGCATATTTCATGCTCCAGGATCAGAAGGAAGGGGCTGTTGAGGACCGCACCTTTGCCCTTCAATAGTTTAAAAACAAGTAGGATTGTGGTCTTGTAGCAACAGAATAACAAACCTCCATATGCATCTCTCTGGTAGCAAATCTGATTTTATTTTAAAATAAAACTGTTTTCACTCATAATCTTTCAGACCAGTGGACATATGTCCAAGTGGTCCTGACAGCTAGGCTTCCTTGGAATAATGCAGAAGCGGAGCAATGGTGGCTATCAAGTTTTATTGTGTCTTCTGGATTGTTTGGAGGTTGGTGATCATGTGTTGGTTTTGGATGTGACTATTTTACTCTTTCACAGCTGATAGTGATTAGGAAGTTTTGTGTTTCTAGCATATCTCACCTCCATGAGTCACTATCTTCCACTTACTCTTTCATCTCTTATCTGGGTGTGATAAGGCTTCAGTCCTGTCTCACCTTCTTACCACCTCTTCCTGATAGTCTTTTGAGCAAACTGTCCTCTTCCTAATCCCAGTTGTGCTGAAAAGCTGCATAGAAGTGAGCCCAGATCTTGATAGCCTACTAATGTAGATGTTGTCCAACTGCACCATTCCTACATCCCTTTTTCTGGCATTCCTGACTGGTGTTTCAACAGTCATTCAGATAGTCCCACTCATACCTCTTTTAGCATTTGCATTAAAGATCTCTTCAGTGTAAGGTCAGAAAAGATGACTCAGATGATCAGGTCCCTTCTGTGGATCTCCATTTTACTGTGAAATGACGAACAGATATGTTTTTTAGGGATCAAAAAAGATGGTGAATTGGAAAGAAAATTACATTGCCTTCTTCATTAAACCGTTCTCGATTCTAGAGGCTTGAATAATTCAGTCATCAGTAATAAATTTGAAAGAGGGTGGATTTAAAAATGCAGGCAGAAGCAGTTTCCTGCCAGTAAGATATATACAGAAAATCAAATCACTGAGAATTATGTTATTGTCATGTTAGTGTTTCATGACATTGGTGAGTCCTTATCTCTCCAGTTTCCCCATTGTGGTGATGGACACTAGGTCTGGCAAAGGAGCACAAGTGCATATTAAAATGCTCTTGCAATCAACAGTGTAAACGCAGCCTAAGAGACTGGGCCACTGGTCTGGATGGCAGTAGGTGCAGTACCCCAAACAGAATTGTTGAGAGTGAAAAAACAAGCAAACAAATGAATAAATAACAAATAAATAAATAACTGTTCCTATGTTGCTTAAAAACCAAATATTCTGATGTGATTTATAGCAATTATACTGGAACTGTATAAAACACTGAAATTTTTTCTCGAATATTTCTCTTTCTGCCTCCTAATGCTCAGCATGCTTCTACATCTGTTTTTTTCAGGTTCTCTCACATCCCACATAAAAACTCACAACAAATTTATTTTCAATCCTCTCAGCTCACACTTTTTTTTCTCTGGAACATATTTTTCCCCTATGAAGTGATTTGATGAATTGAAATGTTCACATAAATGCACAGATTTTTTTTTTAAAGCATTTTCATCATGCTGAAATCATGGTGGTGTCATTTTTAGAAAATATAAATTTTAAAGAATATATATGAAACAAAAAATTAATTTAAAGCTTCAAAGAACTTTAAAGCAAGATGGATTTTTTAAAATTTTGTTTTAAAATACTATCACATTTTACTTTTCAGGTAATTTCCAATAAAATGGAAAACCTGATCTCCTTGTTGCCTCTACTTATTGTCTGTTATTTGTCAAACTTTGATCCCAAATAATAGGTAGGTATATTAGGTTGGGCTTTGTGTACTTGCTAAGTTAGGGCATCTAAATTGGTCTTCTGAGGTCTTGCTAAGGAGCTTATATTCAAAATTTGGATTCCTACAGGATAAATAAAGCAACAGCTACACAGGTAACTGAATGTGTTACAATCAATTTTTTCTAAAAGATAAAGGCAATACTTGTGTGAACAAATTCAGGTATGTGAATGCAATATCATCACTTTTGTTATGAATTTAAATGCACACAATTAAAAAATATAAGGATTATAATTATTGTCATAACTTTAAGTCAATAAATGTAACATATAAACATATTTTAATTTTATAGCCATGTGAACTCTGCAAAGTTTTCCTCTGGGCCATAATCTCAACATGAAAATGAATTCATCAAAGCTTTTTGTGTCTCTTCCTTGCTTGCTTTATGGGACAAATATTTAAAACTCTGGAAATGTCCACCAGTTTCAAGTACATCAGAATTTGCTCACTATTTGCTCACGTATTACATATGTAATTTTTACCAGCACAGCCCCATTTCCATGCCACAGAACAAGAACATTTCTTACCCTCCTGTGATATTCCTCCAAAAAGCAAATCCTCTGCACAAATGAAGAATGGTTTCCAGGGATTTATTCCATTCTGAGATGTATTTTATGGAATTATATAGAGTTATTTTACGCAAGGGTTGAGCTGTCCATCCCAAAGAAGCTGAACTTTGAGATCGATTACCTATGCATATAAAAACCACTCATTCAAATGTGCTGAATTTATCAATGTGTCATGGTTTGAAACCAGCTGGCAGCAAACACCACACAGACACTCACTCACCCTCCCCTCTCTAAGGGATGAGGAAGAAAATTAAAGCCCTAAAGGGTAAGAGACTGGCATGTTGAGATAAAAACAATTTAATAACAAAACTACTATGATAATGATCACAACAACAACAAATATACAGATTAGTGATACACAGTGAAACTACTCATCGTCCAATGACCAAGGCTCAGCCTGTTCCGGGTTAATGATCCCAGAGCAGATAAGAATCCTGAAACCACAATCCCAGAAAAGATAGGAGCCCAAGAGCTGACCAAAAGAGAGCAAACTTCTGGACAGATCCTCATCTATATACTGGGTAGGACATGCTTGATATGGAATAGATTTTTGTCCAATTTGAGTCTCAATCATAAACCTAAGGTCAAATCCTAGGCTAGTAATTGGTGCTGTGCTCCCTCCCAGATCCTCCTGCACCTGCAGACACTGGCGCAGCAGAGAAGCTGAAAAGTCCTTGAATGTCCTGGCAGCAACTAGTAACATCAGTATGTTATCAGCCTTCTTCTCAGCACAAATCCAAAACATATCCTCTTACTAGCTTCTATGAAGAAAGTTAACTCTGTCCCAGCTGAAACCACAACACAATGTTAATTGCATTAATGCATACCTTGGCAGGGAAACAAAATACATACATGAACACTGGGGAAAAAAATTATTCAAGCGTGCTCTTTTGTAAATTTGGTCAGGTAGTTAATGACTTAAATCTTGCCCCAAATACACACAAATATGCATAGCTTTAAGAAAGACTTACGTTGAAGTCAGTAGGTTTACTCAGCATGCAATCTGGTATTTAAATAGGAGGACCTTGCTGTTTTGGATTAGAGCATGAACTCAAAGGAAAAAACAAGCAGGAACTGCTCTTTTTTTAATTCCAAGATTTAAAAAAAAAACCAAAACAGTCAATTTGAAACCCATCGCATTTTGATCAAGAATAAACCAGCACAGATCAAACATGTTTTGTTTACCTGCTTGTACTATGCTACCTGAAGATGAACATGGTTATATCAGCTTGCAGTGAACACATGCCTTGATAAGATACTGTGATTTCAGTACTGATCTTAAAAGGAAATGTTGGTGAGTTTGTGGCAAAAGTTTCAGTCAACCCAGATTTCTAAGTTTACACTTTTAACCTGAACAGATGTTTGCGACTGTTGTGGTTTTGACCCACTCAGCTAGCAGCAAACAAAATCCCACTACTGCTCACTCACCCTCCCCCCTCCTGGGCATGGGGNGGTAGACAACCCAGAAGGAGAGAGTTTCGAGACAGCCATGGGTATGACATGTACTATATGAAATAGACTATTGCCCAACTTGGGTCTCAATCTTAAACCTAAGGTGAAATCCTAGGCTAGTAGTTGGGGCTGTGCTCCCTCCCAGCTTCTCCTGCACCTGCAGACACTGACACAGCAGAGAAGCTGAAAGGTGCTTCACTATCCTGGCAGCAGCTATAAACATCAATATGCTACCAGCCACATTCTCAGCCAAAATCCAAATCATAGCCTCTTATTAGCTGCTACTAAGTGACTTAACTCTGTCTCAGCCAAAACCAGGACAGCTACCTACATAAAACACCTGGCATTCTGTCACTTTACTTGCCCTGTTTTAATAAAGGTCTTAAGGTATTTCAACAACTGAGAAGTTATTACAATGGTACTTCAGTTTGTTGGCAGATTTAAAAATCCCTCAAAAAGGATAACTCTTTTAAGAAGTAATGTATCACTTCTAAGAGACTTCCAGGTAAGCGGGCAAGAGAATTATCACTGCCACACTGTACTGTAAATATAGCACTGTATGAAATAAAAATGGAAGCCCACACACATTCTCTCTCTCTCTCTCCATCTCAGAGCATCACGTATCACTGCATATTATTTTAATACAAAAAAAACAGAAATACATCCACATTTTAGGAGAAAAGTAACAGACAGCTGATACTCTAAACAAACAAGAGGTTAAGAGGAAACAAGAGTGAAAGACAGGATCATACAAAATGAATGTGTACATCAGCACTCATCCAGAAAGGAAAAAAGACTCAACTCAGAAAGTCTCTGAAATACCCACTTTTTTCCAATTTGTCTCTTTTGAATTATGGAGGGTTCGCTCATTGCTTGGAATCCACCTTGCATTCCAGAAGAACTAAAGTACATCTCTGAAGTCCTGTTTTAAATTAGAAAAAAGATTCCTTCTGGCATCAAGTGCTAATCCTGTCTTTGATTATCTGTCTTTTTTTTCTTACACACAGGTAAAAGAGAAAAATGGAAAAAATCAAATATAAAACAATTCTCTGCTCTCCTGCTGCCATCCCAAGAATTTAGCATGTTGCTATTTTGGATAAAGAAATAAAGTTGCAAAGCCAAATATGAATCACAATAAAGACCCTAGGACATATTAATCACCATACTTAAGATGCAAGACATTTACCCTGTGATGTTTCTTTCAACCAACTAGCCATTTAAACACTTTTTTTTTCAGAGGATGGACCCTTTAATAAAGTAATCCATCAGCCACAATGCAAAAAGCTTTCTGAGAGGAATTTCAAAGGTGTTTTTAATTTTTTTCCTAGCATTTTTGTTTTCATGTAAGATTGAAGTCAGGATGTGTTTTCTTTCTAGTATCACATCCAGCATATCTTGGTTCCTATGAAACTAGAGCCCTTATTATAACAGGAACATTCAAAATGGCTTGACCATGGGAATATACCCTGTGAAGAAGATGCTCTTCATCCAAGGTTAGTGTTGCAGAGAAGGAAGAGGTGGGATTGCATATATATTTTCTCAGGTTATGTAAAAGAAAAAAACAATTCATGTTCTATACTGCATGATTCATTACGTGCATCTTGAGAATACCTTTGAAAGGAGAGATGAGGAAAAACTTTGTTTCGATCATTGGGGAATCTTAACATTAAAGATTAACCATGGAGTACAGTCTGATGTGTACTTAGCAGTTTGAAAACCTCAGCTGAAAACCTCAGTTGCAACCCAGGCTGGATGTAGGTACGTGAATCCTGACAACACCGTGAACTGGGTGATCAAACCTCTTGTTGGATATAGCACTTAATAATGCATACAGTTAGCTAAAGAAGTAAATTCCAGAAATATTAAAATAATCTCTGATTTTGAGAAAGTTTCACCTATGGAAAACAACATGAAAATGTGGCCAAAAAGCAGACTCTCGGAGCAGTTCCAACTTGCATTTTTCATAGACAGAGAGTCAAAACAAGGCATACAGTTATCCTGTATGATTGCCTCACTCTTCACTGAAAAGGGCTTGAGATGCACTACCCAAATCACTGAAGGCAAAAGCAGCGACTGGGTGAATGAAGAACTGCCCATGGTAGGAGAAGATCAGGTTTGAAAACTTCTAAGGAACCTGAAAGTGCACAAGTCCATGGGACCAGATGAGATGCATCACTAGGTCCCGAGGGAACTGGTGGATGAAGTTGCCAAGCCACTATCCATCAGATTTAAGATGTCATGGCAGTCTGGCGAAGTTCCCACTGACTGGAAAAGGGGAAACATAATGCCCATTTTTAAGAAAGGAAAAAAGGGATACCTGCGCAACTACAGACCAGCCAGTCTCACCTCCGTGCCTGGCAAGATCATGGAGCAGATCCTCCTGGAAAGTATGCTAAGGAACATAGAAAACAAGGAGGTGACTGGTGACAGCCA